>JAUTBS010401492.1:0-10153 GCA_032361285.1 Aequorea victoria | reverse complement strand
GTCAGTTGGGCCCTCACTCTTGAAGTCTTCTCTTGTCAAGCTTGGCCTCGTTGATATCTTCGCACCAGCTTGAGGGGAAGTGTTGGAGATTATGATATTTTACCTATGGTTATATTGATCACGTCTTTCTGTATATATATGATTTTCTTGTATATATAATTTCTTTTCTTAGTTAAAGTCTCTCTTTGTATATAAATATGTGGTTATAGTAAAAATAAAAATTAAGAGATTTTTAACCCTAAATTTCTTCTCTATACGAAGCAGCTATATGATTGCCAGCTCATCTAAGACAGAAGTAGCAGCTTTAGGGGAAAGCAAAAATATTTATATCAAATTGATTTGATGTTTACTTTGGCTGTATATGACTTCTCCACGATAGTTTGTTATGAACAATATTCAATAAATATCATATGCAAACATGAGTATATATATAAATAAATGTATATATATTTGTTTATACACAACTACACATGCCTTTTCACACTTGTTTGACTCCCATTTATCATAGTCCTGAATGTCCCAATGTTTTCCCTTCACATGTTTTAACTTCTTTTGGAATAAAATTCTGAACGAAAAATTAAGGTCCCGTTTGGTTCACTTTTTTCTATTTTTCGGAAATTTTTTCTGAAAAAAATGAAAATGTGTTTGGTGAGCCCGTTTTTCGGAAATTGAATCCCGTTTTTTAGAAAAATGAGTTAAAAATTGGGAAAAATTGAAAAACTGAAAAACTTTAAAAAGAAGTTTTCCGATTTTTCAAAATCAAACGTCGCTCGATCATCGCCTTCGTCAAAACCCTCTCTGCGAAACCCTCTCCCCTATCTCACTCCAACAGTCGCAGTCGCCACCGGCCTCCTCCATCATCGCCTTCGTCGTCGCTCGCCGTCTCCGTCGCAATCGCCTCCGCCTCCGTCGTCTTCGCCTGTCTCCTCCATCATCGCCTCTGTCGTCGCTCAGTCTTACATCTACCACCGGCGACATCGCCAGACCTTCGCATGGTTTCATTGCCAGACCTTCGCCTAGTTCTTGGCTCTGGTTTCATCGTTCGATGGCAATGGCGACAATGTGGTGGGGTTTGGGGGTTTTGGGGGCATTTGGTCACAAACGATGTGCGATGGTGTGGTGGGTTTTGAGGCCATAATTTTTTGCAAAAAATAATTTTGAACTCTAACAACCAAACGCATTTTTTCTTCCAATATTATTCGGAAAATTCTTTTCAAAAACACTTTTTGAAAATAATTTTCGAGTTTACTTTTCAAAACTTGCAACCAAACGGGGCCTAAGTTGATTGGAGATTCATGAGTAAAATCCTTCATATAATACCCTCACGAGATCTATGATGGAACTGTCCCAAAAAAACCTTCGAAAATCGTTCATGAAAGGAGCTCTTTCTATTAATTTTACAATGAAGCGCCTGCTCAACCACTAACATTCACATTGATTTACATAATCACTATGAGAGTCAATTGAGCTTGCACTATTATGAATCCTTATTAAATTTAATGAAGATTAAGTTTCTAAAATCAATAGAAAAGTCTCGATTGAGTTGCATATTGACAAACTACTTCCTTCTGTATCTACAATGCAAATGCTATATCAAAGAATTTAGGGGACACAAACAGGATATGATGAACAGGAACAGGAATGAAAAATGAAAACGAAGAAACATTGAAAGATTTTGCAGGTATAAAATAGTATACCGAATCGATTATATTCTGGCAATAGACGGGGCTCATGTAATACAATACATCATGTACTGTAGCACTCAACATCACACGCAAACCCCGTACACCATCTAATGTAATTTTTTCGACTGCCGATTCACCACTTAGCTTCAAGCCCCTCCTCCACTGGACAAGACAAAGGAAAAAAAAAAATTAAGTAAAAAATAATACCAGAAGCAATTGTAAATAGAAATTTCGAAACCATCTAGGATAGGAGTGAAAAGATCAGACAAAATGAATTGAGCACAAGACAGTAGAAAGAAGAAGAAAAACCCCAATGTAAGCGGTTAAAAGAAATTAGAATTAACACCATAGAACAAGATTAACAAGCTTTGTGGTTAAACAATCTACAAGAATAGTAAAGAACATTTTTATCCTTTCTAAAAAAATCCAAAGAATTTATAGGACAAGCTTAAGCTAAAAAACAACTGCCATCTAACATGTAATGACTTCCACATACATGAGAGTACAAACCTGAATTATTTTTTCCTTTTTCTTTTTATTTTTTTGAGAACCAAATGTCCGGGCCAGCTTACGGGAACCTTGACTAATTATGGTAGCAGACTAGCATAACATCCCACCACCGCGGCCTCCCACTTAAATCATAGTTTGATCCCAAGGGGAATCGAACCTGTGACCGTGCGCCTACCACACAGCCACAAGCTCGTCTTACTACTGGGCTACCCATGGGTAGGGGCTCTTTTGCCCAAATATGATGGTTTCTGCACTTTAATAACAAAATAGAAGATTTTTAACTTTATTCCCAACCTACGTAAAAGCGTTTTTAGCAAACACGCATTTAGGGAGTTAAAAAGTGTGTTTTCTAAACACGCTTTTTACAATTTACTATTTTTAGAAAACGTGTTTAGCAAACACGCTTCTAACGTGTTTCATATTCTCTGGTACCTTAAGTCAACTCCGGAAAAATGAGTTTTATTTTCAAACCATGGTCACATGAGAGTGGAAGCATTTACTGATGAGGATTGGGCTGGATCTATTGATGATAGACGATCTACTTCAGGATATTGTACTTTTGTGGGTAGTAATTTGGTTACTTGGCGAAGCAAGAAGCAAGTTGTAGTAGCTAGATTCAATGCAGAGGCTGAGTATAGCACTATGGCTCATGGCACTTGTGAACTTATATGGCTTTAAGTCTTATTGAGAGACTTGGGTGTGTGGTGCTAATCCAATAAGGTTATATTGTGATAATAAAGTTGTCATCAATATTACTCATAATCCACTCCAGCATGACAAGGCCAAGCATATTGAGATTGACAGACACTTCATTAAGAAAAAGTTGAACAAAGATTTGATTTGTATGCCTTTTGTGAAATCAAAAGATCAACTAGCGGATATTTTCACTAAAGGACTTAGTAGCAAAATTCTCCACTCTATTGTATGCAAATTGGGTATGAGACTGAGGAATATCTATACAACAATTTGAGGGGGAGTTTTAAGTATTACACGCTCCCAAGTTTTCAAAATTAAGAAGTACCTAAAATTTCTCATAATCACAAGTGAACCCAAATGATCTTTTAAGCGTATAATGTTCATTCATAAAAATTAAAGCCTATAAATAGTCGCATTATGTGTATTACTATATATTATTGACAAAAAATTGGGGTATTACACATGCTGACAAGCACCCAACAACAATGTCTAATCAGTCAGATAACTATAAAACTACGGATGAAGGTACTATCTTGTATATAAAATGTTTTATATTAGTTTCCAAACACTATTTTACCCTTAAAAATGAAATGTAATTAAGAAATATGAAATCCAACTGTCTGTGAGTCTTCGGGCAAAATTAATCGAATCTGACCCTTGACGCATGCCCACACCCGACAACCATGCTTGAGTCAATGTAACACAGCTTATCCAAAAAAAAAAATGCCATAATACAAAGGAAAAATAGAATCCAAATTCAACCACCTCTACACTCCTTTACCATTCTAACCTCCACCATTCATTTGCAGCCAACTCCCAAATTCCAATCCTAACCACCAAGCATCCATTCAAGAAATCCACTGGCCATCGCAGGAATCATACTCAACCTCTAACTCACAATCTCAAACCTACTCTTGGGAAGTAGAGAGAGGTCTTATGGCCATTTTGGGATCCCTTCTACCTGCAGACAAGATTTAGCCTCTATTTCCATACACCAGCGTCCAGCAACCACTAGGATCAAAATCCTAGAGAACCATTGCAAACACCATAATACATTTCCCAAGTCTCACCCCAGGACACAAATAAGCTCTTGCCACCCTCCCATTGACACCACCACCTGAATAAAGCTTCCCACCCCTTGTTACAGTGGCTCCAGTGCTTCAGAACTCGACTACCACCTCTCAAGCTTCCAAGGAAGCCATTCTTACTTCACTCGGGCAAGTTGGCACTCCTTCATCTTGCCACTCAAACAAAATGTATTCAAGCTGTTGAGAGTGATAGCACGACGATGTCCCTACCCCTCTCGACCATTGACAATCGGTTCCTACTCAAACCACCCTCGCTTTTGTCACAGAAATCAAACGATTTGAGCCCTACCCATACAATCCTTTCATCGACAAACTTGGAGGACTGGCAGTGATTACATTTTCTAAATGAGAGAGATCAGAAGATGATATGAGAGACCATATTATTGCTACGGCAGGAATCAGGTTAAGCTAATTTTCATTGGAGGTGCCTAGAATTAAGGGCTGCCTTGGCCAAATGAGCCTTATTACTACCATAGAACCTGAATATTGCATCTTTTTTTTAATATTCCTAACCTGAGAATTATAACTTTGACAAATAATCTGAAAATTGAGTCACCTATTGAAGTCACATCAAAGATATTTTCTAACCATGAACCCAAACAATAAACTACTGCCATCATAATTCAGTCAAATATTATCATAACAACACAAACAAAGGCAGTCACTCCCTAAGAATGTTCAGACATATCTCAATTTATATAAAAAACACTATGGCAAACCTGAGCAAATCGCTGTTTGAAATAATCATAAAGCATATGTGGCTTCTGAGACAATATTGCAAGTGGAATATCATCTCCCATACAAAATGTGGGCTCCTTCCCTTGCGCAGCCATGTTTTCAATGACCATTTGGACATCCTCACTGGAGTAGCCATATGCCCTGTCCCATGAAAGGTTAAGAATGAATACCTTTAAAGATGGAAAATGTTGCAATAATGAAATTCATAGTAAATCTTCCGAGCATAATCAAACTGTAAAAATACAGTTGAGTTGTCCTTGTCCAAAAAGATTCAGATAATTCAATATGGATGGATGAATCAGTGAAATCACTCAAACTCAATTGATACAGACCTAATACGATATCCTTATGCGAAATCTATTATGATTCATGAATCTGGATGCAATGCTGACCATAATTTTGTTGGACTACATTAACAGCTAGAAGACAAACCAAATCAACATTGCATGGTACATGCTAGTGCAGCAGATCTTAAAACCCAAGAAGACATCCATTTCTCCAGATACAAGCAGCAGCACGCCTAATATGCACTCTCTCTCCTGTCTTCTCTATTCTACCGCCAAAATATTCCCAAGTATAAGGCAATTTGTCTTCAACTAACTCCATTTTCAATCCAGGTTAATACAGTAGCTAGTTCAATCCAGAATTTAGCTTGTGATTGTACATTTAGGAAGGTTTGAGAAAAGAAAAGAAAAAGAAATGTGAAACTTAGAGAGAGCCCAAGAAAGTAGGGCCCTGTTCTTTTGATATGAAACATTATTGTTTACTCCTCTATTATGACAAATATTGCTGAACCTGTAGGGACCACTTGCAACAAAAAAAAATTAAGGGTTAAGATTGGTGGTCTGAGGCTTGGATGCAAAAGAAGTAATAAACATTGACCAATCATGTGTGGAGTGTCGGCATATTCTGCTGTCAGCTTTTGTTGCACAGTCTTCCAGATTCCTTATTTATTTTGTATATGTGAAATATGGCCTCCAGCAGAGTCCACAAATTACGACAGCAAGTCAAGTATATTTTATTGAAAAGAATAGTAGTACCGAAATTATGTAGCTTTGTTTTAGCCAAATTTAGTTGAGTCAACTCGTAAACAATAAAATCTTTAGTTTTTTTTTTCAAGAAAAACAGAGATCCCAAGAGGAATTTCAGAAATTCTACACTGCAACAGAACTCACAGATCAGAAAAGAATTAGAGGATAGACTGAGAACAATTGTGCAAGAGGTAAATATTTGGAATGGAGTTCCAACGATTGTTCCTTATAGAAAAAACCAAGAACTAAAGAATCAAAATGCTTACTGTTGGCGTCTTAATATTGCTTCATTATCCATGACCGTCGCAGAGAGGAAGTTCACAGTCTTCAGGGAACGCAAGTTTTCAGTCACCCACTTTCCATAAGGATTTAATGAGGCAATTCGTTTCTTAACTTCCATATTCTCATAAACCTGCAATTCAAATTGTTTAAGACATGAATTAAACTTTCCCAATAAGCACCTCCTCAAAATCAGGAAAATTCTCCACGAAACAAAGGTTAAATAAAAAGGAACGAATACTATTGTCATAATATCCACTATATTCTGATGAACCTGCAATTTTACAAGCATAGGCTGAACATAAGTGGGGACATGGAGGATCTGTGACGCCCTAAAACTTGGAACATCATAAGAGAATAATTATAATAATTAAGGTTATGCTAATGTTTTCTTTTAGAAATTTCATAGTACATAAGATAATATCATCACTGTTACAATCACAGTTTTAAATATTACAACAGAAAAATTAGATAATAACTTCTCATGATCTCTCAAAAACATTTCGAAAGTGGTACAAAAAGTTCTTGATTCGTTTGAGCTCCTAGGTGAGCCATGGTTCAACATATTCTTCAAAGTCATTGCCTTCCCCAATAATTTCTTCTTCGTCACCTGGCATGAAACGCCATTGAGCCTGGAATGCCCAGAAAGAAAAACACGGAAACCTTACCTTTCTACAACTCCATCCACAACAACACATACAAGGCAGAGATTCACATTTATATAGAAAAATGAGAGAAGTAAATATGATGCATGTATGAGATGTTAACATGTTATTTCAATTAACTTACTAGTTGTTATCTTACGTGATAACTAGAGTTTCTTTCCTCAAAGAACTCATCCTAACCCAAACTTTCAACAATGGAAACCCAAGCCATCACAACGCACTCCTTGCAAACTAATGAACGCATCGCCGAGTTATGTACCCCGCTATTTCATTCAAGATACAAGGGCGTGGGGTTTAGCCAGACCATGATCGAACATCCGTTCCTCTTGACACATGCCTCCAAAACAACCCACCTAAAGAGGATTTGATGCCTTGGCCGGTGTCGATTCTAAAGTCAACGATTCACAGGATCCATAATCAATCGGGACGCACTCGTAATAAACAAGTGGCACAAGCACTTATCTCAAGTTCAAAGCATCCATCAATTCCATGAGTGACCGTGCACCCCAGAATGATCATCCCATCCCATGACAAACGCATGTCAAGTTTAATATTTGGAATTTAGATGATCAATGACCAATGCATGTAAACCATACAAAACTCATTTATGATGTCAAAACAATATCAAATGAAGTCTACATGCAAATATGAAGTCAAACATAGAGGACAAGGGTTGGTTCCAGGATTTAGGGGTTCACTTCAACACTTTCCAGAATTTCCAGCAACACAGAACTTCATAGTTAATTCATTTTAAATCGTCAAATCAGCTCCAATGGTTACCAAACTTTATAGGGATATATTTTCGGATGTTAGGAAACATTTTCATGCAGATACCATTCCCGAATTCAAACAGTAAAAAGGGTCAAAACAATTTTTCAAACAAACTGTTCCAGATTAGTCCCTGTTTGGCAAAAATCGTATAACTCAAAATCTGTTCATTCTTCTTGCTTCAAATAAATTTTATATGAAAGTGGACTCATATACCCTTCTTTTAGTACAAGGCTCAACTCAAGATAATTTTTCTGGAATTAATTAAAGTTCTTCAAAGTGGACTGTTTTACTGCCTTAAGGGACCAGATTTTTCAAATTTTATTTTGGTGTAGTAAAACTCATTTAAAATCCCCACGAAAATTCCCATTTATCAAACACGCCTTTATATAACCCCAGAAAATTCAGATTTGAGTTTCATTAAGATTTGGTAACTAAACAGTATTCTGGAAATCATGGACAGATTCAATTTTTCCTTTATAAATCAAGTTTATGAAACCTAGTCTAACCTTCTTTGATTGAGATCATCCTTGCCAGGCCCCGCCCCGCCCCAAGGCACCGGGCACGGGACCTGAGAAAGATAACACAACCACCATCCATTGCATCATTACCTCGATTCCATTAATATACAAGGAATCTTTCATTCTATCTAAACCATAACATACATTACAAGAGGCTCTCCGCTCATAATAACATATTGTTGGAGATTATGCAATTTTATTATTTATGGTCATGATACCGTGTATATATTATTTTCCTATATAGATAATTTATTTTCTTAGTTAGGTCACTCTTTGTATATATATAGGTGATTATAGTGTGAATAATATTCAAGAGATTTCAACTTTCTTCTTGGTATCAGAGCCAAATCCTAGCAACGTGTTGTGTTCCTTGTTTGTCGTCGTCATCATCGACAAACCCTAGTCGTTGTTGTCTACGCGTCGCTGTCTCTCCACCATACCTGCGCCGTCGTCTCTCCCTGGTCACCATAGACACTCGACCACCATCGTCGCAGACCACCCTCTGGTTTGGTTTCACAAAGTTCACCATCGCGAAGACCACCATCGCCGACCATCGCGCTCACCTCGCCGACGATCTGTTTTTTGGCCCTTCGCAGCCTTGCAAGATCGCGACCTTACGATCTGTTCAACGAGACCATCGCGACCTTGTGATGTGTTCAACGACGACCATCGACGACCTCGAAATCCAGTTTCTCCGACCATCGACGACCATTGACACCCTCGCCGACGACCTCGGCGACCATCGTCGACCTTCGTCGCCATCACTGACTTCGGGAACCCTCTGGTTTCGCCATCGCCGAGCATCGTCTGGCTCCGGCGACCCTCGCCAGACCTCCACCTGCCTCCGGTGAACCTCGTCGGACCTTCACCTGCCTCCGGTGACCCTCGTCGAACCTCCGGTGACCTTATTGAGCCTCCATTGATCCCTCTGTTAGTTCTATGCTTACGGTCTCCTTTGCTGGCCTCCACCTGCCTCTTTTGGTCTCTGGTCATTTTTTGATCTTGTTTGCTGCAGTCTCTTGGTTTTTGCGGTTGTGTTTATAATCTGCCTCATATTTTTTTCCGGTTGTGACTTATGGCTAACAAAGACTTTATTTTGGCTGCTGCTCCACCACATCCAGATCTATCTCTGTCTCAACACACACCCGCTCACCGTGTTACGAGTGTGTTGTTGAACGAAAAGAACTTCGCCGCCTGGTCTCACTCGTTTCGGCTTTTTCTTTGTGGCAAGGGAAAATCTGGATGGATTTTGAGTACTGAAACAAAGCCCGTTATTACGGATCCTGCCTATGTACAGTGGGATGTTGATAAATGTACCATATTTGGCTGGCTGTTTAATTCTATGAAAGACCGGGTTTATCATATGTTCATGTTCCACGAGACTGTCCACAGTCTGTGGTCTTCCCTGACATAGATGTATGCTCATCAGCATAATGACGCCCGGATCTTTGAGCTTTATCGGCAGATCCATCATGCTACACAGGAGCCATTGGGGCTTTCGGTTGCCGAATTTTTTGGCTACCTCCAGTCTCGCTGGGAGTTGGCTCAATACAAACCCTTGAGTGATTTTCTCATGGAAGCACACATCCATCCTTGTCAAATGCCTTGATCGCCAACATACTTATCAGTTTTTAATGGGTTTGAAATCTGAGTTCGAATCTCTTCGGACTCATTTTAAACACATCTCCTCTGCCTTCTCTCTATGAGGCTTTTACGACCTTGGATGGGGATGAGTGACGCCGCAGTATGATTCCGCCCTGGACTTAGTCACCAGCCACCTCTGCCTCATCTGAGCATTCGCCGGTACCCGATCAGATGGCCTTTGCCGCTTCTCGTGGTTCTAGCTTGCGTTCTGATAGCTCTCTTTGCTCCTACTGTGGCAAAATTGGTCACATCAAGGATCGGTGCTTCAAGCTCTATTCCGAGCTCCGGGAGAAATTTGCAAAGAACAAAGGCAAGAATCCCTCCAGAACTGCAGTCGTAGCTGACACACCTCCGATCGATTCAGGTCGTCCTGTTACCTCTAGTACTTCGGATTATGGGCGTCTTGAGGCACAGATACTTCAGATGCAGTCTCACTTCGGATTATGGGCGTCTTGAGGCACAGATACTTCAGATGCAGTCTCAGCTCGGCTCTCTTCTTCAGCACTCTCGTCCCAGGCCCCCCACTGG
>JAUTBS010401481.1:0-10153 GCA_032361285.1 Aequorea victoria | reverse complement strand
AATACAGGGAAAGATTGTGTGATTGGCAAGAACATATGCTACTATTATATGCTAAATACTTATCAAGTGTGGAATGACTATTTAGCATAACCCTAATTATTATTTATGATGTCACCTAAGGACCCGGGAAATTCGGGGTGTTACATATATAATCATAGATAAATATAAATGCAATAAAGAGATAAGGAGAGAGAGATGACACCGTCATTTTTCTAGTGGTCCGGCTATTTCAGCCTACATCAACTCCTCAAGCTTCCCTTGAAATTTTCCACTATCTGGGAGCACTTACGGGTGTGCTTCAAATATTTTACAAGCTATCACCAAGCTGCGTTCCAAAGCCACCAGGCTTCTAGCACTTGTGATTTTTTATTCAGCTTCTTATAGAAGACTCACCAAGCTGCGTTCTAAAACCTCCAGGCTTCTAGACCTTGTGCTCTAATGTTTCAAGCCTTTTTAAAGACTCACCAAACTACGTTCTAAAGCCCTCGTACTTTTAGCACTTGTGATCTTTCTTTTTGTGTGCTATACCACACACAAAGAATAGTACAGAGTGACTCACCCTTTTACAACATGTTGTAACAAAAGAAGTACTCTCTGTGAAGAGTTGATTTTTACAATGTAAGACTTTGAAGAAAACCCACAAATAAGATAATGAATAGTAGTTGCTGGGTCTTTTCTGAATAATAGATGAGATAATCGGTTTCTGATCTTCAATGAGTGATACAAGATTTCGTCTAATTGTTTTCTTCTAATTTCTCTCTTGAAAAGAGTGATTGATAGATAGATAATCTAATCTGGTGTATCGTTTGGTCTGTCTCTCTTGGTTTGCTTCTTCTCTGAGAAATTATGTCTTTATATAGACATTAGCTTCAATCATATCTTTGAGATAAATCTTTACAATTAATGATCTTGATATTGAGGAGTGATTTGCAATTAATTTCTGTCACTGTCTTCTTTGGACTGATTCATCCATCAAATCTTATTTTAAATTCAAACTTGAATAATGACGCTGTATATCAAATCTAATTTTACTGTAGCGATATCCTATATTTAATTGATGAGATATTGGGTTCTCTTTTTCAATAGTTTGATGTATCTTCTTCGGATTTATACTGAAACAAATCCCCATATTAATTCATTCCAGAATATAGTCGTTGAAGACCAAATCCTAGCATTTAATACTCTGAGATACCGTCGTATTTCTCTGTAAATTTCATTGAAAAAAATGTCTGCATAAATCTGGGTCGAGTCAAAGTGAGTTTGGGTCGACTCAAATACCTTAGAAAGATTACTACGCCGGTGAGTCGACTCACGCATAATCTAGGTCGACTCAAATTGATTTCGTCTTGGTTGTTTGATAGAGGGTTTCAGTGGGTCGAGTCATGCAGCCTTTGGGTCGACTTATGAGTGTCCCTATGTAGACTTGTTGTTGTGGGTCGACTCATAAGAACATTAGGTCGACTCATAGTTGGTTTTTATCACGCGTTTTGGCATTGGGTCGACTAAAACTAGCTTTATGTCAGCTCATGTTCATTTGGGTTGACTCGTATGTTGCTTGGGTCGACTCAAGGTGGTTCGTCTGAGGGAAGTATGCATTAGGTCGACTCATGATGTCATTTTGTGCATTGAGTCGAAGTGTGGGTTGACTTGTATCGGCTCATGCGTATAGCTCTGGACTTGGGTTGACTCATAAAGTATGTGGGTCGACTCATGGCTATACCTGAGAGAGATCCAGCAAACTTGAGTGAATGGGTCGACTCATGGGCAGATTGAGTCGACTCATGCATACGCCTGTTAGAGATCCAGAGAGGTTTTGTCTTTGGGTCAACTCAATTAGTGGTGTGGGTCGACTCATGCTCTCGCCTGTTAGAGACCCAGATAGGTTTCGTGTTTGGTTCGACTCAATTAGTGGTGTGGGTCGACTCATGCTCTCGTTTGATAAAAGATACATGTATATTTTTTGTCTCGATTGACTCATACAGGGATGTGGGTCGACTCATAGACTTGAAAAAAACTCTATTTTTTTCAAATGATAAAATTCTGTTTGGGAATAGTTTTAATGATATTAAAAATATTTGAACACTTATTTTAATACCTGAAATCACTTCAAACAATGTCAAATACAAAGTTAACCCCAATCATGAGTGTTAACTTATTAAATAATTGTTTAAAATATTTTGACGATTAGTTGAAGAAGAAATAACAAGATATAATCAATAGCTATGATTAAAGGATATATCATGTTTAACTAGTTAATACAGTATTTGAAATTATTTAAATCATTTATATGTTTTTCATAAAACTTGGAGTTTATAAAATATTTCTTTTTAACTTTTTAAAAATTTTGTTTGTTATCATTAAAATCAATAACATGATTCATTAAACCTGGGGGCTAACACATATGGTGAATAATTCATTGGATACTCAATCCGAAGCATACATATAAAACAAATGATCATCCCTTGATTATAACTATAAAATTTGTGAAATTTTAAATTTTTTTAAAAATATATTTAATTGATTAAATATTTAATTAGTCAAGTATTGAATAATTTAATCAAATAAAAATATAGATGAGTAATGAGATAAGTTCTTAATTTAAATTAAAAGCTTGACTTAACTTTAATTAATTAAATACCCTAACTAGAATAAATAAATTAAATTGAGAAGAGTGTAGATAACAATTTAATGAATGTTAAATTAGTAATTTAAGAATAATTTAGAGAAGAAAATAATTGAATAAGGAAATAAAATAAAAGAATAAGGGAAAGAATAAAAGGAAGAAATAAATAAAAAGAAGAGAATAAAAGAAATAAAGGAATGGGAACCCTGATTTAGAAATCCCAAACTCGTTGGTTTTGTTTTTAGGTAAGCTTCTAAATTTTCTATGCTTATCTTTTTGGAAGGGATGAGGGAAGATCAGACTTCTCTCCTATCTTTTGGATCCAAACCAGCCTTATGTATATGAATCATATCCTCTTTCCTTTGGCATGACCCTCAGAACTCTTGCCCTCTCAGTTCTCTTCCCTTCGCAGCACTCTTTCATCTTCTTCCTCAGACTCCCTCAAGCTCTCTGTTGATCACCTTTGCCGAAGCAATCTTCGTCACCTTGATTCTTCATCATCAAGCCTTGGTGGTCCAGCATCCTCTTCATCTTCCTCGTCGTTTCTCCAACGCTGTCTGAGTTCGGTTGAGTTATTTTGCATCCATCTTTCCCTAGAAGTTAGCTTGGACTCAAGGTGAGTGGTTCTTGCTATGTATCTTTCAAATAAAACTCCCCACCTCCCCCAACTATTTGAAAAGTAAATCAAAAAGTTTTTAAATGTTTTAAACGCTTTATGACTTCATGTATAAACCTCATGGCATAAAAATTTCTATTGATCCCCTTGCCCTAAAATACTTTATTTGTTGTGAATAATAATTTTCCTCGGTGAAATATTGGCCTTAGGGTGTTAAGAAATATTATATGGTGTAGTTGTTTTCTAAATAAAGTTATGTACTATCTTCTCTTGTAAAATGATAATATAATGAATTGTGGTGACAATAAAAAGTATAAAAAAATATTTAATGTGGTACACACACTCTGTAAAATCCGAAGAGTTATGCTCAGGTTGTTCCTGCAGCCTTGAAAGTGAATTGCTCAGGTTGTTCCTGCAGCCTTGACAGTGAATTGCTCAGGTTGTTCATGTAGCCAGTATGAGATATGCTCAGGTTGTTCCTGTAGCCAATATGTGTTATGCTCAGGTTGTTCCTGTAGCCAGTAAGTGATATGCTCAGGTTGTTCCTGTAGCCAGTATGTGATATGCTCAGGTTATTCCTGTGGCAATGGGAATTTTGGTAACTCGCGTAATGTTATCAAGCGAAGAGTGATATGTCCAGGCTGTTCCTATGACAACTGTTCATAGTACAACCTTGTATATGCTCAGGCCGTTCGTGTGGCACTGCATAATTGAATAAATGAAAAGATACTTATAATTTCAAGATAAGGAAATAAGATGAGTTAAAGAATTAAAATTTGAGTTATGTGTTTACTCTTCCAAAAGTATGAATTAAATGATTACCCCTTTTTTCTTATATTACTAAACGTATGCCATGATATGTCATCATATAAATCTATTTTATCCCCTGTTTTAGAACTTATGTACTATGCATGTTTCTGCTCGCTAGCTTTTTGCTGACGTTGTTTTCAACATATTTTCAGGTTAAGCAAGGAGAAGCTTAGACTTTGGACTCGATGCTTCAAGGGATCCAGTACAAAGACCTCTAGGACATGCATGCATTTTATTTATGCTTCCGCATCTGATTGAAACATATTGTTCATGTATCATTGAGACTATGAGCGATTTTGACCCACTTGTATTATATGGGATTTTAATTGCTTAAATATATAGAAAAAATGAATATTAATTAGCATAGCGTTAGCTAATTGCATTTAGGCTTACTTGGTTCGTTGGGCTAAGACCCATGATCCATGGCCAGCATCTCTCCCAAATTGGGGTGTGACATTATAACCATAGGTCTTTTTTTAAAAGCAGAAGTCGCCACTTGATTTTAAGGTACAAGAAATGTATTCTCGAATAACTCCATTTTAGATAAGGTATAACCTTTTTATTACCAAAGAACTCGAATCGGGAGTTAAGGTACAAAGTGAGAAAGACATCTTAACAATTTAGTTATCATGAAAAAGAAAATCAAACAGTCCCTAAGGCTTGAGTGGGACCAAATGATCCCCTTAGTGTTTTTTTATAAAGAAACAAATATTTAAAAAAATGGTTTTAAATTTTTAAAGTTTGAAAAATACAATCCTTACCTTTAGAAAAAAAATTCTAAAAATAAGGAATGGATTGAAATCATCACCTTATTTTTAGAAAGAATCTCTAAAATTAGGCTTTTTATTATTATCTTTAAAATGTGATCGGATTAAAAATGAAAATACTAAAAATTTGAAAAGGTCAAGGACCTATATCTCTTTTTTAGGTTTTTGCTACCTTTTAGAAAAAGAAAAGATTATCCTTTAAAAAAGTGGAATATTATTTTTTGAGTAAGAAAGTATTATCTTTTAAAAAAGGAGAATATTTGTTAGAGAAAGTTATTTATTGGATTCATTATAAAAAAATTGATTTAGTGATTCATGACAAAAAAGATAAAAAAATTCTTTTTTTGTGACAAGAAAAACTACGATCATGAGAATCTTTTGGTCTATGCGCGTTTTAGGGTAATCACCGCCATCTCGTCATTTAAACAGATTAAACACTCAAACATTATATTAACAGATTGAAACGAACAAGCATCACAAAAATAATAAAAAAATGATATAAGAAGAAAATTAAAACAAACAAACCACAATATGAACGTTTTAAATTCTTAAATATATTTTATGAATCATTACTCGCAACTCTCCTATCAAATTACATAACTCTCAAAATAATGGACAAAATTAAATACAACAACGAGGGTCGACGATTCATTGAATATTATTTAAGTTTTAAAACATTCATATCGTCATGATAAAAAAAACAAACATACACCAACGATATGATAAAAACGATAAGAAAACGAATAATAACGAAAATATGAATAAGAGGAAAGAAAATAAATATGGACGATCCATTTGATTCTGGATCGATTATTCATATTTATATTATTAGAAATCGAAATATATGTTCGTAAAATGATTTTTTTGACAAATTTTATATAAAATGCCTTTGAATTAAAAAAAATACATATTTTTTTGAAAAACATTTTTGTATTTGGATTTCCGAGTAATATGAATATTGGGATGAATAACGAAAAATAATGAAAGATATACCTTCAAGTGTAAGAAGAGAGGACCGCCCATATAATGCTAGAATCTCCCTCGATAAATTTTTTCTTGAATCCAGTGGTTCGGGACTTCAAAACCAAATCTAGACTTAAAATATTATCAATGTTCTTGAGTTTGGAGAGATAAACTTATAAAAATTCTAAAATTTCCAAAATTTTGAAGTAGAGGGTGGCTAGAGATTAGGGTTATAGTTGCTAAAAAGTTCTATATCTTGCATTTAGACTTTGACTTGTTTAAATAGAGAGCTAAATGAGGTAATTTCGAGCAAAAAAAGATTGTTTTCAAAGCTGGAGGATACACCAAGATTGGGCATGGTGGCTAGGGTTCGCAGGATAAGCCCAAAACGGCGGACCAAGAGAGAAATTCGGACCGGATTTTATAAAGAGCTTGTAAAACCCGGTATTTTTTTTATTTAAAACAAATTATTAAAAATATAACTAATAAATTAATTAATTAAAATAAACTAACTAATTAAAAATATAATTCAATAAAGTAATAAAAGATTCTGAAACTTAAAATAATAAATGATAAAACTTAATTATGTTATTATAATTGATAATTGAATAAGGAAGAAATAAAACAAAAGAAAAGGAGAAGTCTGTGCAATCACAGCTGGTTCCCTAAAAGGTATGTTTTAATATTGGGAGATAGGATCCTAGGGAGATAATCAATGATCGTGTTCCTTATTTTCAGCTAGTTATCCCTTTAAAAATGGAGTCTTCTCATCTCAGGAACCCATCTCTCTCGAGTTCTCCCTCTCTAAAATCACCTCCCTCGCGACTGCTCTCTCTGCCCTCTGTTATCCCCCTTTTTTGTTAAAAAATCGTTGCCACCAGCAACTATCACCGCACCCATCACCATCGAGCTTTATCACCACCACCACGTAGGCGTTGTCCACCGCGAGCACCGTCATCATTATCATCATTATCATCATCTGGGTGATCACAGGTTAGGCAACCTTACACCCTCTGTTTCAGTTTTAAATTTACAGACAGATATATATGTATATATATATCACATCGTTATATGGTTAATTAGTTCTCAAGAAAAATGTAATCTTCTAAATGATACAAACGTATATGAATATACCAATTGAATGCAACAGAAACTAGAGGAGTAGACCTTGATATATATATATATATATATATATATATATATAATAGTAATTTGTATAACAGAACCCATGTATAAAGGATATCATATAATCGGCCATGAAAATATAAAGTGTCATTGGCAACTTGCGTATTTGAAGGATAGGCTGAGCATTGGTGGCGCATGGTGAAGCGCCAGTAGGAAGGAAGGGAATGTGTACTCGTCTGGACGAAATTCCTGACATTGTTCTAGAACAAGTATTACCCAGTGGCGATCAAGAAGTAGAAATAAGTGGAGTTCCTAATGATGGAACAAAAAGGTATGACAGTGGCAGAATACAAGGCAAACTTTGTTGAGTTGTCCCGATTTACACCACAATATGTTGCTAAGGAGGAAGACAAAGTAGTGTTGTTCGAGAGAGGTCTACGTCTGGTTATTTGCAGTAGAGTTTTATTGTTTGAGACGAAGACTTTATCAGAGTTGGTGACCAAGGCTCTTTTAGTATAAAAGAGTTTGGATGATGCACAGAAAAGCAGGGAGCTGCAACCTAAGAGGTTTAGAGACTCGAAACCAGCAGGAAATAGCTTTGGAGATGGTAATCCTACCAAGAAGGTTTATACGCCAAATCAACCACAGACTTAGGCTAATGGGAATTTAGGACAACAGACCTAGAATCCATATTGCAAACATTGCGAGAAACTCCATTCTCATGGATATTCTTATGATGATACACCGAAGACGTGCTTCAATTATGGAAAGACTGGTCACATACTTTCGAATTGCAAAAATAAGGGGACATGAGGACAACAAGTGCAATAGTCCTTTCAAAATAAGAAACAATCTGTACGCAACAATGGGCCAACTCAAGGCCAGTATAATTGACCAGGAGATCAAAGGCAGCCTACAATCAACAGGGCATAAGGTCAAGGTGCAATTACTCAGGGGCGTGTCTTTTCTCTTACTCATGAGGAAATAGAAGCTTCACCATCTGTGGTGCAAAGTACTATCATCATATCATCTGTACTTGCTAGAACTCTTATAGATTCTGGTTCTACACATTCTTTTGCTTTTCTTGGGTTCTTTTATCGTCTATCTACTACGGTAGAACCTTTGGATGTATGTCTCTCTGTGTCTACTCCTGTTGGGGACATAGTTTTATTGCATGAGATATTTTATCTTGGAGTAGTAGAGTTGGATGGTAGGATGGTGCCAGTAGATCTCATATCTCTAGCCATTCGTGACTTTGATGTTAACTTGGGCATGGATTGACTTTTCAAATATCATGTGACCGTTGATTGCTATTAGTAGAGGATAGTTTTCAACATACCCGGGCAACCTAAGTTCTTCTTTTAGGAAGACGTAAGGTTACCTGCCCTTTATGCAAATCGAATGTTGAGAAAACGTTTTGAAGGCCTTTTGGCTTGTGTTGTGGACACCAAGGTGCCAACGATGGGATTGAATGAGCTTCCTATTGTAAGGAAATTCCCAGAGGTCTTCACCGAAGATTTACCTGGTATTCCTCTAGATCGTGAGATTGAGTTTATGATCGATCTTCTTCCTGGTACTATACCTATCTCTAAGGCACTGTACAGTATGGCACCCTTGGAGCTAAGAGAGTTGCAGGCATAGTTGCAAGAGCTGTTGGACAAGAGTTTTATTAGACGCAGTGTTTCACCGTGGGGAGCTCCAGTCTTGTTTGTAAAGAAAAAAGATGGTTCTATGCGACATTTCATTTACTACAGGAAGTTGAATAAAGCCACTGTCAAGAATAGGTACCCTCTGTCGCGCATTGATGATTTATTTGATCAGTTACAAGGAGCTCAAGTGTTCTCCAAGATAGACTTGTGGTCTGGTTATCACCAACTAAAAGTCAAGGAGGCAGACATTTAAAAGATAGTTTTCAGAACTCGTTATGGCCACTATGAGTTCGTAGTTATGCCTTTTAGTTTAACCAATGCTCCAGCGGCATTCATAGATTTGATGAATCGTATTTTCAAACCACAGTTGGATCATTTTGTAGTAGTATTCATTGATAACATTCTGATCTACTCCAAAAGTAAGGAGGATCATGAGAAATATTTACGGGAAATCTTTCAGACTCATAGGGAGAAAAAGTTGTATGCCAAGTTCAGTAAGTGTGAATTCTAGCTGGACAGTGTATATTTTCTTGGCCATGTGGTCAATAAGAATGGAGTATCTGTGGATAGTAGCAAGATTGAGATTATTGTCGATTGGCCGCGATCGACGTTAGTGACTGAGATACATAGTTTTTTGGGACTGGCGGGCTACTATCGACGGTTTGTGGAAGGGTTTTCTCATATTACCCTACCGCTTACCAGCCTTACTCGGAAGGGAGCAAAGTATGAATGGACGGATAAATATGAGCATAGTTTTTAAGAGCCTAAACAATGGTTGACTTCAGCACCAGTTCTAGTATTGCTAACTGAATGTGATAATTTTGTGATTTACAGTGATACTTCTCACCAAGGTTTGGGTTGTGTTCTGATGCAGCAAGGTGTTATTCAATAATAAACCTAGAGGGGTCGTGAATAGGATTTTAAATATCATTTTGGTTTTAAATTTTTTTTTTAAATAATGACAGTTAGAAGAATATATAAAATAAATATTCACAGATAATATGAAAGTAATAAAGAGATAGGGATAGAAAGATGACACCGTAATTTTATAGTAGTTCGGCTATTCCAGCCTACGTCAACTCCTCAAGCTTTCCTTGAGAATTTTCCACTATGATAGCACTTATGGGTGTGCTTCAAACTTTTTACAAGGTATCACCAAGCTGCGTTCCAAAACCCTCAAACTTCTAGCACTTGTGATAACCGCTTCAGCTTCCTACAGAAGACTCACCAAGCTGCGTTTCAAAACCCTCAGACTTCTAGCACTTGTGATATAATGTTCCAAGCCTTTTTCAAAGATTTTTAGGCTGTTATCCAAAGTCCTTAGACTTCTAGCACTTGTAATATTTCTTTTTGTGTGCTAAACAACACACAAAGTGCAGTACAGAGTGACTCACCCTTACTTATACAATGAGTAGTTACAAATTGAATACTCTCGGTAAAGAGTTGATGTTTGTACACTGTAGCACTGTGATAAAAAACCCACGAACAAGATGATGAATAGTGATTTTCCGGGTTTCTTCTGAATCTCGATATTTAATTTGATCAATGATTTAACGGTCGAATTGATCAGAAATTAAATTGAAGTTCGAATTTTTTTTTG
>JAUTBS010401470.1:0-10154 GCA_032361285.1 Aequorea victoria | reverse complement strand
TGGTGTGGTGGTATCCCAATATTTTTGGGAGTCACGATTATATAGAGTTTACTCCTAAATGCAGGTAGGTACTCGTTGTTGGGTCCTGAAAATCTCGATATACGTACGTAGAAAAAAAATACGATAAACAAGTACAAAAGTGTAGGAAAAAAAAATTATACCTAAAGAGATTTGCTAAGACGATTTCTGTGATTATAATAATACCGTTGAGACGACCCGATAATCTTCTCACGTATATCTCGTTTGCACGTCTCGAAAAACATAATATGAGTTACAATCCTTCTTCGAATCTCTGCACCGAATTCTTAGATTTCAATCCAAAAAAAAACAAAAATTATTTTCCTCCAAAAATCTCATCAATTTCTTTCTTTGAAAAATCTCACACCAATGAATTTTTCTCAAATACTTTTGCTCTCAATCTCATAATGTTTCTATAAAACTCACCAATGTTCTGTAACTTCTGTTAGACTTACGCATAACAGAATGGTATCACTTTCTTCTCTGTGTCAATCTCCCGCGCATAACAGAATGGTATCACTTTCTCCTCTGTGTCAATCTCCCGAAAACAGGAATGACACTTATATATGGGATATCCATCATTAACCAGATATACATCTATATATAAGAGAGAAAGACCTTTGGGAAAGAGAGATCTTAGGAGAAAAAATAGAAGAACAGGAGGGATCAAAGAAAGGGCGGCGGGGCTGTTGAATAAAAAAAGGGGAAGCCTAGGGTTTAAAACCCTAGGTCCCATTTATGTGCCATATAGATAAAAATATACCCACAAGTTTTGATTTAATTTTCGATTAATTCGACCGTTAAATTATTGATCAAATTGAACGTCAGGATTCTAAAAAACTATCCTGAAAAAATTAGTGAGTGCAAACCTGAGTTACGTGAGAAATCACGAGAAAAAATAAGGTACGGACTGATCATGTAAAGAACCGAACAATACTAACTCAAACCCTGAGTTAGATTTTTTTTTACATGAGTCAAGACTTACTCCACTAAATGCCTTGACTGAACTCCCGACCTTATCTCGATTATGTTTTGAGTTTTTAATTGTTAAATACTTAAATAATCTCTCTACACTTAAGATTACAGATACCCGAAGATCAAACTAGATTACTGATAATTCTGTTTGATCAACCTCTAAATCTTGAGTACCCCTGCTTAACTTATTGATATGCCGAATTTAAAATGTACCTCCAGGGTTTGGCATAATCAAATTTATAAGTAGGCCCAAGGGAGTATCATCAAACTGAATCAGATGTGATTTTCGTCAATATAATATTATTCGTCGAACACGGAGCGCCGACACCCAACTCACCGGTCTTGTTGACCTCAAAAGAAGTCTCATCCATAGGTAAATCAAAGTGTCGTGCACAAAATGTAGACGTTTAATAAATACTTCAGGATTAAGAGTTTAAAAAATACATAGTAATACGAGGTGTGAATTAATTTATGACAATGAGTACAAAATTAATAGCTCGATAATTCTACTCAATAAACTCTGAGTGTACTAACACACTGAGTCAGAATTTTGAATTTTAAATTCAAACCGTTCACCGTAGCCAAGACAAGCTTACTAAAATAATGTGTTACAATCGTTCCAATGTTTTATCTAATTTAATCTAGATTGTGAGTTTAAATAAAATATTCTGTCAGAACCGATAATTCGATCTTGAGTATGTAAGCCGAACTCTACATACCGAATCAAATACATGACACGAATAAAGGACAAACTTGCATAAATATAAAATAATATATACAAGCTTTCATTCTCATTTAGATTCTCATTAAAATATAATTTTATTGAATAAATAATAAAACATATACAAAAAGGCACGACTTTTAGTATATTATCGTAACAGGATTATCTTATCAAACATGTTAACAAGGTTTAACAAACATAAATCTATAAAAAATGCATAAATAGATGAGTATTTCCAAACTCAACAGTTAAAGGACCATAAGCAGTAAAAACCCTAGAACAAACCATTTGTCTAGACCAAACTGAAAACACTTTACAATTGTTAAGTCTACAAGATATCCAATGATATTTGGTTATTCCAAGTTGCTTTTAAACCTCTAACCCTTTTAGGTGTAAATTCCAGTAATCAAGCAACCTTAAGAGATGGAAGATGCAATGATTTTGTATCCTCCATAATAGGAGTTGCTCAGACAAGTCTATGTTATGGAGCTGTTTACTTTAATATTTACCTGACCTTAAATCTATCTCTCAGAAATATGAATTTATTTAATGCAGTAACTTTGCATATCCAAACTCATGGATATGATTTTTTGCTAGGTTCTGAAACTGTTGCAGTCATATACAAAATTCATTATAAGGTAATGAATACCTTATATCCAAATACAGTGTTACATAATGAACCTGATAAGACTACGGTGATCGAAAGTAATTATTTGACTATCAATATTATCACACCCACTCCACTGAGGATATTTTACCTTCTCGGAGTGGTGCGAAACGAGCTCACCTGATCAGAAACTCAATAATAATACCATGGATGCACTGCGCATCACTAAATTCCATTCATAATATTCTCAAAATTTACATAAATAAAACTTATATCAACTAAGAGCTAATTATACAACTCACACGGGATACACAATCCCCAACATTTAAAAACGAGAGCCATTGCTCATCTCTGAACAAATACTTCTTTGATGACCTCATTCTGGTCTCAAACTTACATCACAAGTCTTTTAACCTCAATCGTACTATGGTGGACCAACTATCTACCCTGTAACAAGATCTGCAACTACAAGTGGTTACAAGAGAGTGAACTTAGCATCATAATAAAAAGTATACAACAATAATAAATATTTCATGTAGGATTTTCGTACAGAAAACAAAACATTTGTTCTGACAACTCATGAAGAAGAATTTATACTTTCATCACTCAGCTCACTAGCCCAACTCCTACAATTTTATAAAAACTCTTTCTTCTTTAAACATACGGCCCTACGACCCAACTTTAATGATTTAATAAAATATTTTTATACCGGCCCTACGACCCATTCTTTCAAGTTATAAAATAATCTTCATACTTTGATACCCGGGCCTACGACCCAAGTTAGCTCTAAG
The DNA here is from genome assembly GCA_032361285.1 of Aequorea victoria. Classification (NCBI taxonomy): domain Eukaryota; kingdom Metazoa; phylum Cnidaria; class Hydrozoa; order Leptothecata; family Aequoreidae; genus Aequorea; species Aequorea victoria. The sequence goes on along the minus strand of JAUTBS010401470.1, from coordinate 7,042 downwards.
TGCTTTCGTATAGGTCCTACGGCTCAAACAATTAAGTTTAAAAAATATTATTCAGATTTCTAAACTAACGGCTCTTCAGCCCAACTCATAAATACTTAAAAGCATATTATATGTGCTCACTAGCACACAAATATACTACATCTTTCAGTAACCAAGTAGTCGTCTACCTTACGACCAAGAGTTCTAACGGTACCGTAACCTCATTTAAGACTCACTTAATTAGAGTGGCGGAGATGATGGCCATTCTTTAACACCAGTGATAGGTGCTACAACTGCTGACTTTTGGGCTACTCCCCCATCGGGGAAAAACAATGCCCACTTTTGGGCAATACCCCCATTGGGGCAAAAATAACTCGGGATGGTTATCGGCAATAACTTGGTACCTTTCGATAACATAATATATATTTAAAAAATATAGCTTTACACATAAGCAATTCATGCTCAGAATCTCTATATTTTAAGAGAAAACAACTTTCCGATAAATGAGCAACACATGCTCAGAAATGTTTTTCACAAAACTCTTTCATAAACATGATGAGAAATTTATAATGAAAAACATGATAGAAACACAAGCTCGAAAGTGTATTTAAAACATTTTCACAATATACTAGTCATTATGATATTGGTAGTCACTCTCATTTGGATGTCGACCAACGCGACCTACCTCGTTCATCGCTGAGGTGGCACAACTCCATCCGCGTCAACCCAACCAATGCCTAGGTTATATAACATATCTAAGTATTAGTATCAACTCACTTCTCATAAGTTTATTGATATGAGAATGTCCTATATTGTTTAGATGCACTTAATTCTTAGGTTTGAAACCTTCTCTTTCATGGGTTCCTATAACCCAAACCCTTGCCTCCTTGGCCTAAAGGACCAAATAAAATCTTATTAATTCAATAACACTCTTATATGCGTTAATAATCATTTGGGCTTTCTAAGAATTCAAGTCCTTATGATTAGGTGCTTTATGCAACATCCCGTAATTTATTTCTTTTAAAAAGGAAAATCTTAAGAATAATTAATATGGATTAAGCCTAAAAGGGTAATAGATAATTAATCTTTGCCCGGTTAGTCAATTAAAGCATTATGAGAATTAATTTGTAAACCTCAAAAGAGGAAGGGCTTAAGTGTATTTTTTTCTTTTAAGCCAAGTTATTAGTTCCTTAAAATGTGGAGAGTAGAATATTATGTTCTTTAAAAATAAAGTCAAATGGTTGTATTCAGTGTCAATCATTACATCAAGGGAAAGTGGCTGACAATCCCATGTGGCTGTCCCATCATCACTGTGCCTCCATCAGAATCAAAGCAGATATTGAAAGACTAAATAAATTTAGTCATTCTCTCTTTAGAGACACGAAACCCACCTCTTTCCCCAAATTAGTGAGCTTTCTTTCATCTATTATACAAAGTGCTTGAGATAAGTTGAGTAAAGAGATTTGTGAGGTAGAAAAGGTGCTAGAGCTGGAGTGGTGAAGTTTTCCCACAGCATAAATGAAAGAGAAGAAAGAAAGAGGAGAAGAGAAATGGCGTAAACTACCATTGATGGCCTCTTTCGAGATTATTGAGGTAAGAATCGTATCTTCAACTAACAAGTGTTGCACACCATGAAATAGCTCTCTTAATCAGGGTATAGGGTCCACACCTTAGTTCTTCCTAGCTTTAAACACATGCATGTTGTAGACCTCCATTTTTATCCACTGTTACATATTTATGATCGGACAAATCTAGAAGGTTATTTGAAATCTTTGTAGAAAAACCCTTATAAGGAGTTTTGGAGTCTTGGATGCTTAGGATATGGATGAGAGAAGTTTGTGGGTGTTGTAGAGGCTCGAGAGGAGTAGAAAAACCACATTTTTCACCCCAAACAGACCTTTATTTCAAAAAATGCACAGAAAATAGAATATCAACATTTTCGGCCAATTGAGTCGACCCAGACCCCCTGTTAGTCAATCCAAAGTGTCTTGCTCTCGGTAGTTCCTAACAGGCAAGTGATTGAGTCGACCCAAGTCTTGAGGGTGTCGAATCAATCGATGAAGCTATCTATTGTTTTAATAGGCAAGAGCATGGTGGGTGTCAACTCAAAGTTGTTGGGCCTCTGTTGTTTTATCAGGTGTGGAAGTGAGTCGACCCACGATGACCCATGAGTCGACTCAAATGGAGTTGCTCTCTGTATTTTTAGTAGGTGAGGCAATGAGTCGACCAAAGCCTTTTGTGAGTCGACCCAAGCCCAACTCAGTGCGCATGAGTCGAGGCAACCTCAGCCCATGCCTTGACCCTGACCAAGACCCAGCGCATGTGAGTCGACCCAAGCCTTGCGTGAGTCGACCTAACCTCAACCCAGCGTGCACGAGTCGATGTACGTCAGCACATGCCCCGACCTAGACCCCCCTGTGACCACCCTGAGTTGACTTGAAGGAGAAGTGAGTCGACACAAAGTCGCATGAGTCGACCAAACTCAATTTTGTGTTGACTCAAAGTGTAAAAATAGTTTTCTTCCAGTGATGTTTCTGAGCCTTTGTGACCACTTTTGGACTTAGGTTTCTTCATAAAAAACATAGCTTATGACCACATCTATATTCTTAAATTTTACCAAGAATTATTAAAAAGGTTTAATCCTTTCATTTTGAGTTCACAAAAAATTATAGGGTTGAAAACCTCTAAGAAGCAAGGGTAGATCATGTTCCAATGGGATCTAAGAATCTTTTGTGACCATAGGGTCAAGACGTAAGATGTTAGGAATTATATGAAGAATGAAGTTGTTTCTTATACATGGATTGTTATGAAATCAAGGTCCTAGAGGTTTAACCGCGAACGAAGAAGCGCTGTCCCGTTATCAAGGAGGTCATTCGTGAAGGGCTCAAGTGAAAGGTGAGAGTGGTTATCTTATGTAAAATGAAATGTAGAAAAATATGGGTATCATTAAATATTTTGATAACATGTTTTGTGATGATCTCATTGGTGTTTTCTTAAAAGCATGTTGGGTGTTCAAATGAAGTTGATCCTTATTTTATCAAATGTGATCCTGTTTTTTTATAAGTATTTAATGAGATCAAAAATATACCTTGTGTATGATGTTTTTCTTGAGTGTGGTAAGTTATAGCGGGTAACCATCCCGGTAGACCCCTTGTGTGGGTGCCAGATAGCCTTAAAGGTTTTTCACCCCTTGTATCGGTGTTGAATAACCTTAAAGGCATTGCCTCTAAGTTGGGTAGAAGTCCAGTGGTGGACAGATGTGACCCCTTGTGTGGGCATATGATGGCAATAAATGCTTTAACCCTTGTGTGGGTGTTGGATAGACTTAAAGGCATAGGTCCTAAGTTGGGCGGTGGTCTAGTGGTGGACAGGTGACACTTACCACTAGTGTTAATGAATGGCTCTCACACTCGCCATTCAAATGAAACCGCGTTGTGTCTTGAGGTAACGGTACCGTCGAAACTCCCTGTAGTGAGGTTAAACGACTACTTTGGAACTGTAAAGCGTGAGTTGAGTGTTGGTGTTATATATGTATGCTTGTGGATGTATACAACACGTAGATGTCGATTTTTGAGATACTTTGATAAATGTATTTCATAGTGTGATATTTGATAATCATGGAAACTATTTTTACCTGTGTGTGTGGAGTTGCTTTTACATAAAATGCTTCGTGGTAGTAATGTTATATATCTTGTTTCATTTTAATGCTAAGCCCAGTCTCTTGTAACCTTGTAGTTGCAAATTACAGATCGGGGTAGACTTTGATCCACTAGTGCGAGGAGGAGGAAGATCTCGTGTGTAATAGTTTATGTTGGTTTGTAACAGTAAACATATGATTGTTATGTTTGTTTTCATGGTTGGGATTGAGTATCCCGTAGTTTAGCTTACCTTTTGTATTTTGGGATGGAGTATCCCATAGTGAAGTATATGTATGATGTATGAGAATGATTTGATGATACACGTGGAATGATGATTTTTGTTCAATGTGGAGTGCATCCCTCATTATATCATGATTATTGTAGTTTCGTTAAGCTATACCACCCACTCCGAGTAGGATTAATTATCCTAAGGGGAGAGGGGTGTTACACTTTACTCCTCTTTGATAATCATTTCTCTTAACTTTACTCAAATTTCAGATTCTGTCCAACTTGTTGTAAAATTATTTAAAGTTATTAAACTCCCATGAAAAATTTGAGAAATGTTGCAGAGTCTAGAATATGGTTTTATTTACATTTTCTATGTAAAATGTGAGAGCCAACTGTGACCATAAAGGGATCTAAAAAATCTTGTGGAAGTGTCTGTCCAAAAAAGTCCCTGTTTGGGAGAATTTATTTTTCTCAAAATATACCCAATCAAAATAAGGTTTATAATTTTTGAGTGAACCTAGACCCTTATACCTTTCTTTCCATGTAAGGGTCATCTCTAAGAGATTTGTATGGAATTAATTAAAATTCTTCAAATTGGACAATTATTATGTAATTCCGACGCAGAAAGTTCAAAAATGATATAGGGGTTCTAAATAATATTTTTGGGTCCAATAAAAAATTGCACATGTTAATAACATGCTAAAATTAACACTTTATGAAATATATTTTCAGTTAGGCCTTGTTTGGATAGCCCGAAAATTCTTTGATGTGCATTATTCACTATTTTTTTTCATTTTTCAAAGGATCTTCTACATCCATCAACTTCCATCTTTCTTGCACATGCAATCAAGGGTCCGAATATGATTATTATCATCTTAGAAACCATTTTAGTCATTTATATTGACTTATCCATACGTCTCATTATTTATTTCAATTTTTTCAACAACTCAAGAAAGTCCTTCTTTCTTGAGTTAGGGCTCATCCTTGTTTTGTTCTTTCTTGATTGTTCTTCTTTTATCTTAGAAGGGGATGAGTTTAATAAGATGATATTAAGAAAGAAATAGAGGTCTTCAAGATCACTTACTTGGTTGTCTTCCTCGCTCCAAGAAAATGAGACTTAGTTTTAGGCTTCCTTCCTTTTTCCTTCTTTCTTTCCTTCATTCTTTCTTCTTCTTCTTCTTCTTCTTCTTCTTCTTCTTCTTTTCCCCCCTCTCATTCTCTCTCGAGCCGAGTGGTATGGGACTGCTGGGAGTGTGAAAAAAATGTTTTGAAATACTTAGGAGATGCCTCCTATTTATAGACAAATTTTAGAGGTGAGATGACCAAACTACCCCTCATTTAGTCACAATGAAAATCCCAATTGAATTCTTGGTTTCTCTAGTTGGATGAAATCCCAATCAAATCCTGGGCTCTAAGATTTCTAATACCATGTTTGATTCAATAAATTTGTTTCCATAGGCTTAAGGCCTTGTTTGGTTTATTTGGGAAACATATTCCCTAATTTAATGGTACTTGACAAGACATTTCCATTTCCATTTTCTTTATTTTTATTTTAATTATGTCTCATCCATGCTTCTCTCATCAAATCATCTTCCATGTGCCTATCATTATTCATTAAAGACTTTGGGAGGCTTTGATGATGTAGGAAAACTATTTTTCCAAGAAAACATCATTTCCATCATTTCATGATTTCTTTATTTCTTCCAAAACATGTCACATCATCCCCTTCTCCAAGGGGATTTCGGCCAAGTTACTAGGTTATCTTTACCCCCAACAGGACACGTAGAGATCACCTTTACCCCTAACAAAGTTACTAGGTTATCTTTACCAAGAAGTTTATCTTCTCGAATATCTGAACTCATAAGATCTCAACCTGATTGGGTATCTTATCCGCAAAGTAAACATTTAGTGTCTAATTTTGTTTTAGCACCTTTAGAAATTCTAAATGATAGAAGTTCTGATCAAATCCTTGAATGAGTAAGAATTTCAGATCAACAGATTCCTCATGGGATCTATTCTAATCCATCAAATAGTATTAGACAGAGTACACCTCCCAGGCGTACTTCTCCCACTTTCTTTGAAATGAGTTTTCAATTGTAAATATTTATATGAATTTTACACCAAACTCATATCTAAGACAATAAATCAGTAAAGAGTTCCAATCTCTACAACATAAAACGTTTAGAAAATAGTTATTTTCTAAATTTGATACTTATACTCAGCAAATGATAAAAGATCATTTTTATCATGACCTTCAAACACAACAAAAAGTAATTTTCTTTATTACTTGGTCTTCTACCTGGTATGAAGAAAAGTATCATTTGGCTGTCATTTCTGATTATAAGAAAACACGGGCTAAAGAAGATGGAACAATTGTTCTATCTTTTCATCCACCAACATAACCTCTAAGAATTGATACTAATTCTAAAATATTCCAAGTCAATGCCTTTGTAACTAGTGAAGGATCTGGCACAATTTCTAACCAATTCAAATAGAATAATCTTAGCAATTTACATCTTCATACAATTGGTAATCAATTAACCCGAATAGAAGATAATCTAGCTGAAATTCTTATTCATACTAGGCATCCTACTAGTAGGAGTACAACTCCTAGTTTTGTTAAAGAGGTAAACATTAAAACTCCACGCTTTGTGCATGGCTTTAAATTAGCAAGTCATAAAAGGGACACATAATATGATGACCTTTTACTTAGCAAATTAGGAGCATTAAAACTTAATGTCCTAAGTCAACCATCAATAACTGCTTCTAAGCCCGATTCTGAACATGAATCAGATATTAACATACCATATCAAATTCAAGCTATTTAATCTAATTTGAATTCGTTTAGTAAGATTGAGTATGAACCAACATGAGCTTCTAGCTCGTATATTCAAAAGACTTACTATAAGTGTCCCACTCCCGAACATCTTCTTTGGGAAGAAATCTTTTTATATACTCAGAATTCCTACACTAGTAAAATAATTTACGAAAGGAACATTAATGGTTATTCTGAATACCATATCTATGAAACATTACATAAGATGCTTATTGTTGACCCAAAGGTATTCAATCATACCACAATCTTGATTTTGACTTATAACAATATTAATTTAAAGGTACTAATGCTTACTTTGTGCAAAAAGTTCTTTTCCAGGACCTTACAGGTTCAAGTCTCAAACTTCACTTTTCAAAGGAAA
>JAUTBS010401460.1:0-10155 GCA_032361285.1 Aequorea victoria | reverse complement strand
GACAACGTAGGCCAAAACTAGAGTCTAGTTTGGCTGAGAGGCCGAGCGACACCTCTGAAGGTGTTCAAACCTTCTGTTGACCATGAGGTCGAACAATACCTCAGAAGTTGTACACTTCTGTGGACAACGTAGACCGAAACTAGAGTCTAGTTTGGCTGAGAGGTTGAAGAACCCCAATGGAGGCCGAACTAACCTCAAGAGGTACAAACCTCCTGTTGACAAGGCCGAGATACAAAAATGCCGGAGTCGAGATTCCATAAGTAAAAGAACAGTGGGCAATAACGGGAATCTCATTATAAATGTCAATATAACTTCATATTCTGATTCCATCATTGAGACCGAACTTCATTAATGATAAAAAAAATGCAAATTTTCCCTATTCCAAGGCCGTGGAACTGGTCTTCCCTTGTGATCTTCCAAGTTATATGCCCCCATGCCGGCGATCGACCGTACTGTATAAGGACCTTCCCAGTTCGGCCCTAACTTCCCATCAGTCGGGATTTTGGTATTTCCCATTACTTTTCTCAGGACCAGGTCTCCTGGGCCGAACTTTCGGGGCTTGACCTTTCGATTATACTCCTTAACCATTTCATGCTGATATGCTTGCATTCTAATCAAGGCTGTCTCCCTGCGCTCCTCCACCAAGTTTAGGTCCCTTGCAAGGATCTCTGAGTTACTCTCGGGGGTGAATGATTCAGTTCTCATAGTAGGGAGACCAATCTCTAAAGGGATAATTGCCTCCGTTCCATATGCCATTGAATACGGTGTTTCCCCGGTAGCCCGTCGAGGTGTTGTTCGATGTGCCCACAACACGCTAGGGAGTTCGTCGACCCACCTTCCATTGGCACCTTCTAGTTTCTTTTTGATCCCGTCTAGTACTGTTTTGTTTGACGCCTCTGCTTGACCATTGCACTGTGGGTATGCTGGGGTGGAGTTGTGGAAGTCTATACCCAGCTCGGCCAAGAATGCTCGGAACACCCTACCGTCAAATTGGGTCCCGTTATCTGAGACGAGAGCCCTTGGTATTCCAAACCTAGTAATGATATTCTTCCAAATGAACTTTTTTACGATGGCCTCCCGGATGTTGGATAAGGGTTCCGTCTCGATCCATTTTGTGAAATAGTCCGTAGCTGTGATAATAAACCGTTTATTGTTTACCGCTCGTGGGAGGGGTCCCACAATATCCAAACCCCACTGAGCAAATGTCCAAGGGATGATGATCGGAGAAAGGTCCCCAGCTGGTTGGTGAATAAGGGAAGAAAACTTCTGGCATTTCTTGCATTTTTGAACATATTGTTGGGCGTCCTTCTGCATATATGGCCACCAATAACCCTGTGTGATGGCTCGGTGCGCTAAAGATCTTCCCCCGACATGGCTTCCACAAATCCCCTCATGAATTTTGTACAACAAGTCAGATACCAGATTGGGATGCACACACAACAAGTACGGCCCGGTGAATGATCTCCGGTAAAGTTTATCTGTTGGTGAAAGGCAAAATCTGGCGGCTTTGAGTCTCAGCTTGTGTGCCTCCCTCTTGTCCGTAGGCAACTGGTCAGTTTTAATGAAGGCCACAATGGGATCCATCCAACTGGGAGACGCTTCGGTAGGGAGTACCTCATCTCGGCAATCCACTTGTTCTATGCTCGGCCGTTGGAGAAAATCTACTACGATCGTCCTTGGGCTTTCGAAAACCGATATTGAGGCAAGGGGTGCCAAAGCATCAGCGTGGCCATTCAAATCCCTGCCTATCTGTTTAATGTTGAATGCTTTGAAGGTTCCCAGTTCTCGGTTGGCCTCCGCCAAATACCTGGACATCCTTCTATCTCGGGCTTCATAAAGGTCGGTCAGCTGGTTAACGACGAGTTGAGAATCACTCTGAATAGACAACTCGGCTATATGAAGCTTTTTGACCGCCATCAAACCGGCTAGAAGGGCCTCATACTCGGCCTTATTGTTGGAGGAATAGAAGCCGAGCTTTATGGACTGCTCTAGCACAACACCGTCCGGTGAGATGAGCACAATTCTAGCTCCTGCTCCCCTATCGTTTGACGCACCGTCCACATGTAGACTCCAAGCCTCCTCCGAGAGTGATATATCTCGGTCCGAAAGCTGCCTCCCATCATGCCCCTTGATCTCGGTCCGGGGTGAAACCTTGGTCGAGATCACATTCAAATGATCTATCAGCTCGGTAGGAAATGTTAGGCCATCGTCGATCGGTGTAGAGGACAGAGCGGATTTTGCTAAAAAGTCGGCTATAATCTGGGCCTTGATTGCAGTTCGGGGTTGATAATTGATGTGGTGCTCTCCAATTTTGACGGCCCAGTGAGAAATCCTACCGGTGAGATCGGCCTTGCTCAGCAAGACTTTTAATGGGTATTCGGTGATGATGGTGATGGGATGAGCCTGGAAGTAATGGATCAGCTTTCGGGTGGCGATGACCAGAGTGTAGGCGAGCTTCTCCATAAGGAGATAACGCGTCTCCGCATCGGAGTGTCTTCCCCACGTAATAAATCGGTTGGTGAGTGTGTCTGTTGTCTTTGGTAAGAACTCCACTGACAGGATGAGCCGAGACAGCCAAGTATAAGAATAAGGTTTCTCCGGCGACCGGGGTAACAAGGAGTGGTGGTTCTGCGAGGTACATCTTCAGGGATTCCAGGGCCTGCCGGGCCTCTTCAGTCCAAAGAAAACCAGCGTGCCTTTTCAGAACTTAGAAGAAAGGACGACATTTATCTGAAGATCGGCTGATAAAACGGTTCAGGGCCGCAACCATTCCGGTAAGCTTCTGTACCTCTTTCACTGAGGAAGGGTGCTGTACACTCTGTAACGCTTGAATCTGGGCTAGATTGGCCTCAATGCCTCGATGTGTGACTAAAAACCCAAGAAATTTACCCGATCTTACGCCGAAGATGCACTTAGATGCGTTCAGACGCAAGCGATGTGTTTTCAACACGCCGAATACTTCGCGAAGGTCGATCAAGTGATCGCTCGATACTTTAGTCTTGACTACCATGTCATCAATATAGGCTTCCATGATCCGGCCCATAAGATGGCCGAACATTCGTGTCACCATCCGTTGATAGGTAGCTCCGGCGTTCTTCAGACCAAATGGCATGACGGTATACAGTAGGTGCCCCTGGGCGTAATAAAGGCCATTTTTTCCTGATCGGATGGGAACATCGCAATCTGATGATAACCCCGATAAGCATCGAGGAAACTCATACGCGCATGACCTGCCGTACTGTCTACTAGCTGGTCGATCTTCGGGAGAGGAAAACTATCTTTTGGACAAGCCTTATTCAGGTCGGTGAAATCGATGCATACCCGCCACTGTCCGGTTTTTTTCTTGACAACAACTGTATTTGATAATCAGTCCGGATATTGCACCTCCCTGATGGCTCGTGCCTCCAAGAGCTTAGCTACTTCTTCGATCACAGTTTCGGTGTGCCGAGGTGCCGAAAGGCGGCCCCTTTGTTTGACAGGTTTGTACTCTGGACGTACGTTAAGTTGATGATGAAAAGTGGGGTCAATGCCCGACATCTCATAAGCAGTCCAGGCAAAAACCTCAAGATGTAGATGGAGGAAAGCCACCAGCTGTGCCTTCTCCTCCTCGGCCAATGTGGAACCGATCAAGAAGAACTGCTCCGGAGTGCCCCCAGTGACCTAGATTGTGATCAAATCCTCTATAGATTTTTGTTCGGCACATGAGCCCATGTCCTCCAAGGATGGTCGGTCGGCCGTCTCGATTAATTGAACCTGCCCAACAGGGTATTTTCGTTTAAGCGCCGCCACAAAACAGTGCTTAGAAACAATTTGATTACCATAGACCACCTCCACCGTGCTGCCAACTGGGAACTTCAGCATCTGGTGGTAGGTTGATGGCACAGCCTTCAGCGCATGGAGCCAGGTTCTGCCAATAATGGTGTTGTAAGCAGATGGAACGTCTACTACAAGGAAATCAGTATCCATTGCGATCGAGCCAACCCTAACGGGAATAGTTACCCTTCCTAGAGGCCAAACTGCCTGAGAATTAAACCCCACTAAGGGACTGAGGGAGGGGGTCAAGTCCCTTTCACTGAGCCCAAGCTTTCTGTATAAATCGTAATACATAATCTCGGCAGAGCTGCCCTGATCCACCAAGATTCGTTGAACATTGAGTCAGTCATGTTTAGGGTGATTACCAGAGCATCGTTATGGGGGTGTTGTACCCGACTAGAATCTTCTTCTGTAAAGGCAACCTCAGTATCTCGGCTCTCCCTGAATTCACCTACGGATTGAAAGGACATAACTTGCCGGGCATGTCTGGCCTTCTGAATTCTTGCTCTTAGACTGCCTTGCTGGCTGGGCTACATCAATCCGTGGATCATGGAAATATCCCCTCGATGTAGAATGAGCACGGGGGCTGCAACCTCCCTTCGGTCGGCATTTCCAGGGGCTGAATTCTGTACGTCGATGTATTCTTTGAGATGACCTTAATGTACTAAATCTTCCAGATGTTTCTTAAAGGCGCAGCAGTCTTCGATTCAGTGACCGCGTTCCCGATGATAGGAACAACGCTTTTGTATGCCGGCCCGGGCAGCCGCCTGTATGGAGGCCTCTAACATCTTTGTCGGCCATTAGAAGTACGGTTGATTCTTGATGTGAGGAAGCATATTTTAAATTAGGTCGACGAATACGGTATTCACAGCCACTCTGGTGTTCTTGCTACCCGAATCCCTTAAGTCGGTGCCACCTCGATTGTCTCGACCATCATCCCCCCTCACGCGCTTGTGATCGGCCCTAGGTTGCTTTGAGTTTGGGTCAGCCTCCCCTTGCTCGGGCATGATAGAATCTTTATCTTTTGGAATGTGCTGCTCCACCTTTTTCATCAGTTCAGCTATGGTTTTGGGGGGCTCCATGGTCAGGGCGCCCCTCAGCTTGCTCCCCTGAAGGAGTCCCAACCAAAATGCCGAAACGGCCATATCTTCCCCACAATTATCGACCTCACCTCCCAGTATATGCTAGCATAAGCTCGCAGGGATTCCGTTTGGCCGCGTTTCAACGCCAAGAGAGTGTCGATGTCTGTGGATACTTTGGTGCTCGTAACGAATCGTGCCACAAAGACTGTGGCCAGCTCTCCCCAGCTATTGATAGAACCTGCTGGTAGCCGATCGAACCAACGTAGACTGGATTCGCCGAGGCTAGATGGAAAAACCTTACACAGGAGTGCATCGTTGTTACTCCACAAGGTCATCATCTGTCGGTAATGACTGATATGAGTGTTGGGATCCATTTACGCATCATAGGAACTGAACTTGGGAATGGACCCCTTGGGGGGAATCAAGGATTCAATCCGAGCAGAAAATGGGGTGGAGAGAAACATGCCCATAGTGCACTTCGGTTGCACTACAGATACGGCCGGTATCATTTCTTGTTTGGCCAGATAACAATGGAGAATTGACTCCGCTCTTGGTCGGGAATGTTTGCTGGCTGCCCCCACTGCTGTATCCTTATGTCCCTCAGTTCTGTGGCTAGACGGTGGCCGAACCGAGCGTGTAAGAGACTGCTCCTCCGTGCTCCATTACGACGAATGATAATAACTACTTCCCACGGAATTAGTGTACCCATCAGGCAAGCACCACATATCCCGCAGGTGTGCGTCTCTGTCAGGCCGAGATGGCCTGTGTGTGTTTTCCGCGTGCCGCTCCCGGCTAAACTGAACGCCCGAATTGGCGCAGGAAGGAAGGGGAGGGCGAAATTTGCTGCGAACCGGGCTGTGTTTGCTAGTGGCATCATCTTCCAGCGGGCCCTCCCTCTTTTGGTGAAGCTGCAGAGCAGCCTTGAGCTCAGCAACCTCGGTGCGTAATTGGTCAATAGTTGCTTCATGGTTGAGCACTCCTTCCAAGCGTGTGGGTGTCTGCCGCGGGGAGTGCTCACCCGTATGCTTAGTCGATTGACAGGCAGGAAACCGGTCTACCAGGCTTCGGTCTGGACTGGATGCACCATCCTCCTTGGAACATCCCCTGGAGAGGGATGTCATAAGCTGAGCAGGATTCTACGATCGCTTTATCTGTCAATACTTTTCCATAGACGGCGCCAAATGTGCGAACACAAAAAATGTCGCAGTTGGGTACAAGACTGGTTGGATTGATTCAGATTCGGATCCTTTTTCACTTGTGTTTTGTTACCTCGGAAGTTGTTGTATATTGTTCTTAGAATGAAATGAAAGCGTAAATCCTTTATATCTCTTTTCTTTCAGAGCCAAAAAGCCCTTTTACATGTATCAAGGACCTCATATTTATAGAAGAAGAAAGAATCCCCAGAAGATCGTCCATCACCGTCATGATGTCACTGACTCTAGGAGCTTCCCTGCTCCTTCCTCTGGGCTGGATCCAGCTTCTATTCTGTACTATTCTGATCAGCATTTAGTGCTTTGCCAATCGTGCATTTAATTCCATTCATAAGGAGTGATTGTGTTCTTACACATTAAATTCTCTTTAAATGATCATTTATGGCACATTTAATGCTTATAGGTCACTTCCCGACCACTTGCGGCTGTCGTTGTCAAGTCTTTCTATCTCGGCCATACGTACGAATCTCGACCGATCGTCCATACACATGACGGTAGTTCGGTCGCGTGTACGTCGAGAGTTTGGTCTCGTGTACGACGAGAGTTCGGCCCCATGTATGACAAGAGTTCGGCCCCGTGTACGACGACCCGGCCCATATAGTTTGTGGACCTCGTACCCGTTCGATCTTTTTGATGAAAAGAAAAACCCGATCCCCTTCATTTGCCCCCAAACTCCCGTGCTCTGGCACAGAGGAAGGGAGTTTCCTTGGTTCTACTCCCGAGGTAACACTTAGCAACTCCATTCGTTTCTCCACCAGGCCATTTGAACGGCAATAGTAAATGTCCCGTTATTGCACTCGCTAGCCAGATGTCATCCGCTGGTTGGTGCTTGTTGGGAGTACGCGCATCGCCTGACGTATACCCGCCTTTGGATGTGACTGTTGGGCATTAAATGACTTTAAATGAGGGCAGCGCTCGGCCCTTGGGATTTGTGATCCACAATGTTGACGTCTGCTCAGCCAATACGTGTCTGGGAAGCATTAGACCTGTGTTCGTCTCGCAAGCGTCCGTCTATCTCCCAAAGGTATTTTCAACTTATGATGTGACCCTTCTGCCCTCTAGTGGCTATATATACTCCCCTTCATTCTTTGGTTACCCACCTTTATGCTGCCCAAACTCTGCCTGCACTAAGAACGCTTAAGGAGCATCACGAGAAGCTTTTAAAGGACGAGTGAGCATTCTCGAAATCTAACCCCCAAGGCTTCCATTCGATTCTCTGCGGTTTCTGCAACCCAATCTCTGGAACATTTTACCCGTAAGTTTCCCTCCCAGTTCACTTGCTTTCATTTCTTTTTTATCAGTTTAGCTCTTTCTCTTTCTTCGGTTTTGTCAGCTCCTGCCCTTTTTGTTGGTCCTTGTTTTGAATTTCTTTTCAATTTGGCTATCCCTTCATACCGGTCGAACTCCCAATCAACCGAGAATAAATGGGCAAATTTAGATACATGTGTAGCGATCCTGAGGCCATTTGGCTGTTCAGGAGGGAATACCATATCCCTCGTTCGGTAACCATTGAACTATGCAAAGGCCCAAACCCATTTGCGGATAAATACGCTGGGAAATGTTCATTCCCCCTTGTTTCAATAGTAGAAGGGGGCGTTCGGTTCCCCTAGATGCTTTCCTCAGGGATTCTCTCGCTATTCTTCGTCTATCCCCCTTCCAGTTATCTATAAACTTCTTCCGCATTATCAACTCGGTTTTTGAACTGAACCGTCGACACCATCTCAGCCTCGGCCTTCCTGAAGTATTCTATCTCTATGCTTTATCCTTGAATCACAAAGGCACCTACTACCTTCGATCCAAGGATAAGAGAACAGAGCTGATAATGGATCTACTGGACTCCGAAAAACACTCGGATGACACTCTCATGGTCGGTGGTGATTTCGAGTTCCCCGCCGATCAAGCGGAGGAGGAGTTCGGCGTTCCACGGTACCTTGGCCGTCCAGGTCGGTACCATCAGCACTTCTTATTTGCGTCTTGCTTTATATTGCTTTTTCTAATTGTGCCCTTCATATGTAGGTCAAGGTCTTGTTAACTGGCTTCGTAAGGCGTGCAACCAAAGTTCTCTAACTGAGGTATTCAAAATTCACGATCGCTCGGCACCGGACCTTCTTGGAAACATTCCATCCTACCGACACACGCTTCGCCACCAAAATTGACCGTCCAACATACTCCAAGGGACATTACTTGACCGAGCCCCTTCTTCTCAAGAAAGGAATCCTCCAGCCTCTGAACCCAGCACTAGTGCCAACGACAGTTCACCAGAAGAGCGAATGGCCAAGCTCAGGACCACTACAAATTTCCGGTCTCTCTCCCCACCGAAAAAGACAAAGAAGACCGATGTGTCTTCCTCGACCATCGCAGGGTCAACCTTCGAAACCGTCCTAATTCCTAAAAACGTTCAACATGCAGGCGTCGGGGTTCGTATCTAGGTGCCACGGGCACATGTAACGCCGAATCCCTCCATAGGAGCAACGTCGGCTGAGAACTAGAACACCTCCGCCGATCAGGACCGCCAAAAGAAGAGAAAAGGAGTGGAGTCCTCCGGTCAGCCGTCAAAAAGCTCTGAAGAACCGTGGGCCCCTAAACTAACCTTCGGTGGTCGGCCTTTACTCGCGTCCGACCGCAGTGGCCTAGAGCCCGGTATGGCCTTTGAGATCACAAAATCTGTACTTTTGCCAGGGGATATGGCCGATCACCAATCCGTCGACGGTCTCGAGCTCTTCGGTAGATCACTGCAATTTCTTGTCGGGGTAAACTCTTTAAATTTCACTCTTTCGTTTTTCTTCATTAACCGTGCGCTGGCTTATTCTTTGCATACTGTGCCACAGGGGATACAGTGCGCCCACCTTCTGACGAAGAGGTATGACGGCCTTGCGTCAACAGCCAGGAGAGCTGTGCATTTCATAGAGGCAGAGAAGCTAGCTCGGCTAGATGCCGAAAAGGTTCTCGATGAGGAGAAAGACAAAATAAAGTTCCTCGAGGCTAAAAAGAACCCCTTGTAGCCCGAATAGCCGAACTCGAGGCTCTAACCATTGCTGACGAGGCCGCAAACCAGGAGCTGAAAGAAAAGAAAGAAAAGGCCAAAAAGCATCTTGAGGCAAACCGACTTGCTCAGACCGAGCATGACGACGAAACCTGGCAAGTTGGCTGGAATAAAGCCACTCAAGCCAATATGGCCGAAATTCTTACCATCAAGTCGGAGGTTTTGTATGCCGGCTATAAAATGGGTCTGAAAAAAGTTGGCGTGGTTTCTGATTCCCCCTTATGGGCCGAGATACTTGAAGACCCTTACACTGGAATCCCAGTGGCGCCGGCCGAGATAACAATGCCCAAACAGCCCATCGAGCTCCTCCCCATGCAACAAATCATCGAGGAAGATAACACAAATGTAATTGAACTGTAAACGTCGTGCTTGGTTATATTATAATGGTACAATGCCAACATCTTTTGTAAGCCTTAGGGCCCCCCTCATTTTGAAATGAAACTCCGTATTCTTTCTCCGTTTATATTACTGCATAAATCTCGCATTAACTGTACCTAAAATTGTATGTTCGTCGAGATCACCCTTCGCACTGATTAGTTCACATGTTTAAAACTTCAATAACTCGGTTCGGATCTCGTATGAACCTTTTACGGGCAACGTGGACCGATGATTCAAGTTAGGCTGCGAGATTGAAGAACCCCAATCGAGGCCGTAGCAACCTCGGGAGGTGTACAAACCTCCTGTTAACAACGTAGGCAGAAACTAGAGTTTCGTTTGGCTGAGAGGCCGAGCGACACCTCTGAAGGTGTTCAAACCTTCTGTTGACCATGAGGCCGAACAATACCTCGGAAGTTGTACACTTCTGTGGACAACGTAGGCCGAAACTAGAGTCTAGTTTGGCTGAGAGGCCGAGCGACACCTATGAAGGTGTTCAAACCTTTTGTTGATCATGAGGCCGAACAATACCTCGAAAGTTGTACATTTCTGTGGACAACGTAGGCCAAAACTAGAGTCTAGTTTGGCTGAGAGGCCGAGCGACACCTCTGAAGGTGTTCAAACCTTCTGT
>JAUTBS010401449.1:0-10156 GCA_032361285.1 Aequorea victoria | reverse complement strand
TATCTTCAGTGCAAAAATAATAGCTGCCAACTCCAAGTCATGCGTGGAATAGTTCTTCTCATGAACGCTCAACTATTATAAAGCATGCACTATCACTTTTCTGTGCTGCATCAGAACATAACCTAACCCTTGCCGAGACGCATCACTGTATATCACAAAGTTTTCACCTCCCGTTGGCAGAGAAAGAGTTGGTAGAGAAAGAACCGGTACCGATGTCAACCTCCGTTTGAGCTCATGGAAACTGTGCTCGCACCTATCTGTCTATTCAAACTTTACCCCTTTCTAAGTAAAACTGGTAAATGGCAGGGCGATGTGAGAAAACCCTTCCATAAACCATCGATAATAGCCCGCTAGTCCCAAAAAACTGCGTATCTTAGTAACTGACGTCGGTCGCGGCCAATCAACAATCGCCTCGATCTTGCTACTATCCACAGAAACTTTATCCTTACTGATGAAGTGCCCGAGAAAAGACACACTGTCCAGCGAGAACTCACACTTGTTGAACTTGGTGTACAACTTCTTCTCCCGTAGAGTCTGGAAGACCTCCCTTATATGCTCTTCGTGCTCCTCCTTGCTCTTAGAATAAATCAAAATGTCGTGAATAAACACCACGATAAAGTGATCCAACTGAGGCTTGAAAACCCTATTCATCAGATCTATGAAAGTCGCTGGAGTATTAGTCAAACCAAAAGACATGACCAAGAACTCGTAGTGACCATAACGAGTCCTAAAAGCTATCTTTGGGATATCTACCTCCTTAACCTTCAGTTGGTGATAACGAGACCGCAGGTCAATTTTAGAAAACACATTTGCTCCTTGTAACTGATCGAACAGATCGTCAATTCATGGCAGAGGGTACCGATTCTTGATGGTAACCTTGTTCAATTCCCTATAGTCAATGCACAGCCGCATCGAACCATTCTTCTTCTTGATAAACAGCATTGGAGCATCCCACAGTGAAATAATGGGTCGGATGAAACCCTTGTCCAATAACTCTTGTAGCTGAACTTGCAACTTCCTTAACTCCAAGGGTGTCATCCTGTACGGCGCCTTAGAGATTGGCGTAGTACCAGGCAGAAGATCAATCGAGAACTCAATCTCACGGTCAGGGGGAATACCAGGTAGGTCCTCGGGGAAGACGTCTGGGAATTCCCTTACTATAGAAAGCTCCTCCAATCTTAACTCAGGTGCCTTGGTAGCCACAGCACAAGCCAAAAGGCCTTCACAATTTTTTCTCAACATCTGATTAGCATGAGAACCAGACACTCCCACATCTCCTTGAAAGAAAAATTTTAACTGTACGAGTATGCTGAAGACTACTCTCTTATAATAACAGTCAATCATCGCGTGATACTTGAAAAGCTAGTCTATACCCAAGATAACATCGAAATCCCGAATTACAAGGGAAATAAGCTCCACCGATAAATTTCTACCCTCCATCTCGATAACTCTAAGGTGACACCTCATGAAGTAATACCGTGTCCCTAACAGAAGTGGACACCAATAAACACACATCCAGAGGTTCAACCAAAAGAGATAGGCGATGCAAAAATCCAGGTGTAGAAAATGAGTGTGTCAAGCTTGAATCTACAAGAGCTCTAGTAGGAACATATGATATAACAATAATACCTTGCATCACTGATGGTGACGCCTCCGCCTCCTTGGGTGTAAGAGTATACACATGACCCTAAGTAGTTACATTCTGATTAGGTGCCTTATTGAAAGTGGGCGACCTCTGATTCCCCTGGAAATTTTGCTAGACCGGAGTTGGTCCACTGATAAGTGCGGGTGGCCTCTGAAACTGAATAGGCTGCTGCTCTTGTAGTACTCTCATTCCCTTATGCCAGCAGTCAGGAGTAATGTGCCCCATCTTGCCACAGGTGAAGCACTGTTTCGGTGAACCATCTCAAAAATATCCTCGTGAATGATTCTTCCCACATCGGTTACATGGTTTCTAATTTTGTTGCCTCTTATTATTGCCAACCTGAGTCTGAGACTGGTTTTGAGTAAATGTCTTCTTCGCTAGATTGCCACCTCGAAAATTATTGCCTGCTGGTTTCGAATATCGAAACCTCTTGGGTTGCTGTTCCCAATTCTTTTGCGCTTTGTCTAGCCCTTGCTCGGCCAACAAAGCTTTGGTCACCACTTCAGATAGAGTCTTCGCTTCGAATAATAAAACCTTGTTACTGATAACTGGGTGTAGTCATCATTCAAATAGGACCACCTTATCCTCATCTATAGCCATATACTGAGGTGCAATTGCCTGCTGGTTTCGAATATCGAAACCTTTTGGGTTGCTGTTCCCAATTCTTTTACGCTTTGTCTAGCCCCTGCTCGGCCAACAAAGCTTTGGTCACCACTTCAGATAGAGTCTTCGCTTCGAATAATAAAACCTTGTTAAGGATAACTGGGTGTAGTCATCGTTCAAATAGGACCACCTTATCCTCATCTATAGCCATATACTGAGGTGCAAACCTCGACAAGGCCATAAACTTCCCTTCATACTTGGCCACTATTAGGCCATTCTGCTCAAGCGTCAGGAATTCCACCTGCTTCTGCTTCATGATTGCTACTAGGTAGAACTTCTCATCGAATACCTCCAAAAACTTCTTCCAAGTTAGCTCATGCTCTTTGCCTTCACACTGGCGCTTTACCATACGCCATCAGTGCTCAGCTTGCCCTTCCAGAACATATGTAGCCAAAGAAACCTTGTGCTTGTCAGAGTAGCCCAGTCGATCAAATATCTTCTCCATTCGCAGCTTCCAAGTCTTTGTGTCATCCAGATTGGTCGACCCCTTAAAGGTCGGAGGAGTTACCTTTAAGAATTTCTCGAACATCGAGCCCTTATCTAGGCTCATCGGTCAGTCTACCCTTTGCTGAGGTTGATACCCAGCAAACATACTTGTCAAGGCTTGAAAAGCTTGGTAAGCTCCCTCAGTAGTCGGAGCAGCAGGTGTAACATTCCGTAATTTCTCAATGAAATTTTAAGGAAATATTAATAATTATTAAGCTTAGAGTGGTAATTAATAATTAAATCTTGGCCTAATTTATTTAATTTGAGTAATAAGAGAGATTAAATTAAAAAAATCCCAAAAATAGGGGGGATGTAGGGTAAACATTCTGCTGAGTGGAGGCCCTTTTCAGGAAAAAGTAAATCAGGGTGGCAGGATTTGGGACCTACCAGCCCCCTCCTTGTCCGACCCACTTTTGTCTCTCCACCAGTACTCCTGTCTGTGAGAGATTTCCCTAAATTTGGTTCTATTCTTTCTCTCTCTAAGAAACCTGAAACCCTTTTTTTCTTCCTACGAAAATCTGAGAGCTCTTCTCTTAGTTGTGTGAGAACAGTGTGAATGAGTGAGTGGGCTCATTCCTAGAACTTTGAGGAACCTGGAATTGGAGCAGTGGAGTTGTTCCCATACCTTTCACAGAAGAAACGAGGGAAAGAAGAGACGAGGAAAGCTGTAACCACCATTGGAGTCATTTCTTTGAGATCTTGAGGTAAGGATCTTGTTATAAACTCTCATATGAGTTACATCTTGAAATACTGCCCATAAACAAGTATAGAACCCAAATTTTTTTGGCCCTCAGTTCATTTCCTAGCTCTAGGTCATGCATTTGTAGATGTCATCCATGGTCGAGCACCTTAAAAAGGGGAAAGGCCCAGTTTTTTCTTAGAAAGCTCGAGGGAAAGATCCCTATGAGAGATTTTGGAGGGTTGGATTCATGCACTGAGATCGCGCACTTGTGTCAACTTGCATCAAGTTGTGTCGACCCAAGTTCCTTAAAACACTGAAACTATTTACTTTGTGTCGACTCAGGTGAGAAGGTGTCAACTCAAGTTTCCATATTTCTCAGCTGTGTGTCGACTCATGTACTGGTTGTGTCGACTCAAAATACTTGAGACTCTATTTCTGTTCTCAAGCTGTGATTGTGTCGACTCATGTGAAGATGTGTGTCGACTCATGTGAAAATATGTGTTGACTCAAAATAGTTCAACCTATGTTTCTCTTCTCAGGCTGTGGTTATGTCGACTCATGTGGAATGTGTGTCGACTCAAATTGCTTCTGCCTCTGTATCTTTGACAAGCCTTCACTTGTGTCGACTCATAGGAGGCTTGTGTCGACTCAGGCTGTCTTGTGTCGACTGAGATGTTATATTGTGTCGACTCATGTCCGTCTGACTTGCCAAGGGGCCAAAGAATGTCTCTGTTGTGTCGAATCAAAAATGCTGAGAGCCTCCAAATAGATTTGCATTGAATTATGAGATTTAGATCTTATTTGGTAACTGCTTTAATTCATTCTTGAACTAACTTAACAGCTCATTAAACATATATGATCAACCCCAATCATGGGTGTTAACCTTTTATAAACATTAGAATTCTTTTGAACTATTAAAAATATTAAGGCTTTGTTTGTTATTATTAAAATAAATTAATTCATTATAAAACTTTGTGGCTAACAATCTCCCCATTTTTTATGATGACAAACAACATTCATCTTTATCAAAGTAAGAACAAATATGATAAAACAATTGTTTTGAAATGCTCCCCCTAAGAATATGCTTCCAAAAAAAATTCTTCAACAAAAATTTATTAAAAGCATCATGAAGTAATAATTTGATACCAAGTAAATATTTAATTTTATCGAAGGAGGACATGTTACAGATATAATCAATTTTTTTATTGTTCTTGAATTATAGTCCCCCTATAGATATAAATCAATTTTTTTATTGTTCTTGAATTATTCTCCCCATTTGTCATCTCAAAAAAAATATTAACAAAAAAAATTGAAATATGCATACCAAACAGATAAATTATTCATCCAATACACTTTCAGCTATTCATAAGAATAAGTATACATAAGAAAACAGATATTGCATTCAGGCATTCATACACAAGAATTTAAAAAAAAATCAATTTTATTGATGTAAGTTCTGTGTACAAGACAGAAAGAAAAGAAAAGAAAAGAAAAGATCTAGAAGAAGTCGTCCATTTGTTTCTAACAAGCCTTGTTGCGTTCGACTTTGGTTTCTCCTTTTTTGTGTGTTTTCCTTTGTATGTTGCTTCTTCCTTTTTCTCTTGGGCTTGCATGAATTCAAAGAGAGACTGTGCTTTCTGTTCTTTCTTTGTGGGTGGCTCAACCATTTTCTCCTTTTCTTTGCCTGAAGCTTTTCTTTGCCTTTGGAAGTGGCTGTCTTGAACTGTTGAGCTGAGATCTCCTCAATATGAATTCCTTTCATGGGTGCCATTACTTGATTGAGGTTTTCTCGATAAGCTCTTGCAGCTTGTTCTTCAGGTGTCTCATGACGCACTTCAGCCCACTCCATAAAGTCTTGAATTTTGTAGAGAACTGCATTCATCTTTCCAGTTGTACCTTGATTGTACTCAGTGAGAATGCTTTTGAGAAGCATGTCACTAGAAACTAGATAGTCTTTGATTTTCTTTTTCATATCCTGAGTCATTGTGAGCCCAGCTAGGCAAGCACCATCTATATGATCATTGAGTTTGGACAAAAGGTGGTCGAGTTTGACGTGCTTATATATGAGGGATTCATGTTGTTCTTGAATCTGTTCAATTTGAGACTCAAAGAGACTCATTTTCTCATGGAGCTTCATGTTACTGTCAACAAGAAGGTCTAGTTTGGCATTTATCTCCTCCAAGATAGAGGAAGAAAAGGGTTGGAATGAGGAGCAGAGGTGGAAGGAGAGGGAAAAGAAGGAGAGAGAGGTTGATTGTTCAAATTTTGTATCCATTGATGAATACGTGGAAATGTGCACTGACGATCAGCAGAGAGATGAGAGGGTGATTGTGTGGTTAGGTTGGGTTGGTCTTGTGATCTATCTTGGGGTGGATAGGGTGAGGGAGTAGATTCAGGCCTGATCCATTTGCTCTCAATCTCAACCAATCGCATCCTTTTCAAGGTGGACTTATTGTAAATGTGGGTATGGTGAAAAGGGATGGATAAGGAGTCCTTAAGATTTATCTTAAAATACTTAAAGATTTTTGTGAACATGCCATGAGGAAGGATGTTCTTGGTAGATTGGGCAACTTTCTATATGTCAGAGAGAAGGAGATGGCCAAGGTTTATGGGTTCTTTGTTTATGATGCACCACATTGCCATTAAATAAATAAAGGTAACATCTCTAAATCTTTCTCCTTGGAACAAAAACATGTGGTTCACCATATGGTGGAGAATGCAGTATTCAGGTAGAAAAAGGTTGGTGTCAAAAAGTTTGTCTGGGTTAAGGTCTATTTGACAAGAAATTTGAAAGATAAATTTCTTAAGAGGAATATCTGGATGGTGGTGGCATTTATCAGAGAAATCTAGAAGTTGGGTTCCACTAGGGGCTTATAGGAGTTGATTTATTAATTGGTCTCCAATCACTAGGTCTTTTCCTTTAACCCAGGTAGAGATGGAGAACTCTTCAAATCCATCTGTCAAAAGTATATGGGCATAAGTTATCCTGACCAATTCAGGATATACTGGCTCGTCGATGGTTACAAATTTATACCATCCAAACATAATAAATCAATCCCAGAAGTGCATTTCAGTAGAATCGAAAAAATTGAAATCTACGCACCTCCCATCTGGGTCTTGGCGAGATTTGAAGGTTTTGGTAAACTTATCTTGGATTTCAGGGTCTCGACAGATGAGAGAGGATGAGGGGCTTATGCTCTTTTTGGTCTTCTTTCTTGAAGTTTCAGGTTGGTCATTTCTTCTTTGTTTAGAGACGGGTGATGGATTTCCAGAGTCCATTCTTGATTTCTTGAGTTCACCGAGAATCGATTCATCGAGATTCTAGGGATTTTTCTTCACAAACCAAGGATACGGTTTACAGCGATGATATCGATGAAGATAATGTGGGGATTTTTATGGTGAAGGATCAGAAAGATGTGGTGAGGGTTGAGGATTGAATTTTCTTGTCAAGAACCAGAGAGAGCGAGAGAGAAGAAGAGAGAGTCTATTTTGAAATAATAAACCACACAAAATACTTTTAAATTTATATACCCGTTGCGCTTGGGTTGACACATCAAGGATTTGAGTCGACGCATATGCGTGTTTAGGGATTTAAGCGACTGCGAGGAGTCTTCTTAAATCGACACAAATTCTAAGTGTGTCGTCACCAATACCTTTTGAGTCGACACAACAGCGTGTGGGTCGACCCATCAGCGTTAAAAACTGAGGTGATGGAGTCGTGAGTTGACTCAACTCTTCCATGAGTCGACACATGTGTATACAAAAAGGAATTTTTAGCAGATTTTTACATATATCATGGATTTAGCATTCTCAATTCATCTTTTATGAAATAAATCTTTCTTCACTTAATGGTTTAGTGAAAATATCAGCTAATTGATGTTCTGTGCTTATAAATTCTAATATAATGTCACCTTTTTGCACATGGTCTCTTATAAAGTGATGTCGTATTTGTATATGCTTTGTTCTTGAGTGCGGGATAAGATTTTTAGATAAATTAATTGCACTCGTATTATCACATTTAATTAGAACTTTATGACATGTTAGATTAAAATCTTCCAATTGTTGTTTCATGTATAACATTTGAACACAATAGCTACCTACAGCTATATACTCAGCTTCTATTGTCGAGGTAGCTACAAAGTTTTTTTTCTTACAAAACCATGAGACTAAAGAGTTTTCTAGAAAGTGACATGATCTACTTGTGCTCTTACAATTTAACCTACAACCAACAAAATCTGCATCCGAATAACTTAATAATTCAAGAGATGTGTTCTTACGATACCATATGCCTAGGTTTGTTGTTCCTATAAGGTATCTTAGAATTCTTTTCGCAGCAACTAGGTGTGATTCTTTCAGATCAGATTGATATCTTGCACAAATACATACACTGAATATAATATCAGGTCGACTTACAGTTAGGTAAAGGAGGCTTCTGATCATACCTTGATATTTTTTTACTTTCGATTGATTTATCTTTTTCATCCTTGTCAATTATCGTTGGCGTGCTCATGGGTGTTGTGCATGGTTTAGCACCCTCCATATCAAACCTTTTTAATAGCTCATTGAAGTACTTGGCTTGATTTATGAATGTCCCTACTTTGGTTTGTTTTATTTGAAGACCGAGAAAGAAATTAAGTTCTCCCATCATACTCATCTCGAACTCTTCCTGCATGATCTTTGCAAACTCTTTACATAGATTGTTATTTAGTAGATCCAAAAATAATACCATCAACATAAATTTGTACTAATAACATTTTTTTTTTGTTTGATAGATAAGGTTGAATCTAGTTTTTCTCTAGAAAGTTCTTTTTCTATTAAGAAACCACTTAGTCTTTTATACCAACCTCTTGGTACTTGTTTTAATCCATATAGAGCTTTTGATAGCTTACAGACATGATCTGGATATTTGTGGTTTCAAAATCTAGAGGTTGCTTTACATACACTTCTTCATTTATGTATCCATTTAAGAATACGCTTTTGACATCTATTTGATATAATGTAAAGTCCCTTTGACATGCAAATGCTAATAGCATTCTTATGACTTCTAATCTTGCTATAGGAGCATATGTTTCTTCATAGTTAATGCATTCTTCCTCATTATAACGTTGAGCTACTAGTCTAGTTTTGTTTCTAACTATATTACCCGATTCATCTTTCTTGTTTCTAAAGACTCATTTCGTGCCTATGATAGTGTTATCTTTAGGTTTGAGAACTAAGGTCCATACTTTATTTCTTTCAAATTGATTTAGTTCATCTTGCATTGCATTTATCAAATACTCATTATTTTCATCTTCTTGGATATTTTTGGGTTCTACTTGAGAGATGAATGCTAGACTTATTACATACGTCTCTAACAAGAGATCTAGTGGTTACTCCTTTAGTTGGTTCTCTAATAATTTGGTCTATTAGATGATATTTGATTAACCTTTTATATGTGGTCTCGACTTGAGGTAGTTTTTTTGATAAATCTTTATCTTTATTTTGTTGAGAGACATCAATATTTATATCATTTATATTTTTTTCTCTTATTTCTAGATCATCATCAGCATGTTTTTCAGATATAGGAACATTTACTTCTTCAAACACAACATGCATAGACTCTTCAACAACTTGAGTTCTTTTAATGTATACCCTATAGGCTTTGCTCATTGTTGAATATCCTTGAAAGATACATTCATCAAATTTAGTATCAAGTTTTCTAAGGTTTTCTTTGGTGTTTAAGATGAAACATTTATACCCAAATACATAGAAATAACCAATGTTCGGTATCCTACCGTATTATAGTTCATATGGGATTTTATTTAATTTGGATCTAATGATTACCCTATTTGATACATAGCATGCGGTATTTACTACACCATTTTGTTGAGGTGTTGTAGGTGTGGAGAAATTATTACTTATACCATTTTTATCACAGAATGTTTCAAAATCTTTATTAATGAATTCTCCTCCTTTATCACTTCTTATGTTATTGATCATATAACCTTTTTTATTTTGAAGTCTTTTACAAAGCTTAACAAAGTGTATATGTGTTTCATCCTTATGTGCAAGAAACATTACTCATGTATATCTAGTAAAATCATCTACAACTACGTAGGTATAATATTTTTCACCTAGACTTGCCTTAGAGGTAGGGCCAAAAAGATCTATGTGTAGGAGTTGTAAAGATCTAGATGTTGATATATGATTCTTTTTCTTGAAAGATGTTTTACTTTATTTTCTATATTGACAAGCATCACATATTTTGTCTTTAATAAATTTGGATTTAGGGAGACCTTTTACAAGTTCATTTTTAAATAACTTTGTAATTAAGTCCATATTAACATGTCCTAGTCTTCTATGCCATAATCAACTACTTTCGTTAATAACAGTTAAGCATTTTACATTTTGAGATTCGATATCATCAAAATCTATTGTATATGCATTTTCATTCCTGTGGCCAACAAACAGAACCTTATTATCATGAACATTTTCTACCCCACATGCATTAGATTCAAAAATAACTTTGTAACCTTTATCACACATTTGGATTATGATTAGAAGGTTATGTTTTAATCTATCAACTAGCAAAGTATTTTCAATTGCTATAGATGAATTTTTACCAATGGTTCTAACTCCAAGAATTCTACCTTTAGAGTTATCACCAAAGCTTACGTGTCCTCCATTCTTTGATGTGATAG
>JAUTBS010401438.1:0-10156 GCA_032361285.1 Aequorea victoria | reverse complement strand
ATACAAAAGCCCCAAAACATCACAGCAACAACATAATTTATTTTCATTTGGGTCGACTTAGACCCTTTGTGGGTCGATACCCACAACAGTTGGGAGGGTTTTGGGTCGATGTAAGGCTGTTATGGTCGACTCACAAGGCTCACAACCGAAGGTTGAGTCGACACCACTGGCTCTTGGGTCGACTCAACCCCCAGCCTGTGAAACTACCGAGAGCAGGACAAACCATGAGTCGACACCACTAAGGCCTTGGGTCGACTCAAACACTTCGTGGGTCGACTCAATCCCCCGCCTGTCAAAACTATTGAGAGCAGAAAATGTTTAGGTCGACTCGTAGCCTCCTTGTGTCGACCCAAACCTCTGCCTGTCAAAAGAACCGAGAGCAGAAAGTGTTTGGGTTGACTCACAGCTCCACTATGTCGACCCAAGCTATGGAAAAACTAGGCTGCTCTGTTTGGGGCAGAAAAATGGGGGTTTTCCCCTTCCACCAAGGCTCACAACACACAAAACCTCCCCTCCTCCATACCCACAACTTCCAACTCTCCACAACTTTTTGTAGGAATCTTCTCACCAAGATTTCACAAACCAAAACTCCAACTCTTCCTTCCCGAACCAGAAACTCCAGAAATAAAAGAAATAAACTAAAAGAAAAAGGTTTACGACCAACATGGTCCAATAGTCACATGAGAAAAGGAGAAAAGCTCTCTAATTCAATTAAGAAGGATATTTCGTGGTCTATAACTCTTTTTATGCTAAAAAAGACGGTTCTTACCTCGAGGACTTCAACAATGATAGAGTTACTACTCCTCTTCTTTTGTTTCTCCCTAATCTAGAATCTTCCTTTCTTTTTCTTTGGAACTAACCTCATGGTATCCTTCTCCCTTTCTTCTCTTCCAACAGACTTTTGAATGCCCACTCAGAGAAAACTCCGTTCTTCACCTCCAATGGCTTTTTCTTCACAAAGCTTCAGCTCTCTCTCTCTCTCTCTCCACTCCAAACAAAATGTCACTTTCTCACCTACCAACCACCCAAATCTCCTAACTTTGTCAGGAGGTCCAATCATCTCTTTATCAATTGCACACTACCCCTTCCTTTAGTGGTAATTTACACATTTTAACTCTCTATTTCTTAAAAAATACTGGTTTGGCCCTAATTAAATAAATTCGTAATTAAAAATAAATTATGACTTATTATATTCTCCTCTCCTTAAAAGAATTTCGTCTCGAAATTTAACCGTACCTTGGTTGAACAAGTGTGGATACAGTGGCCGAGTCTCTTCTTCCCTTTCCCACGTGGCCTCTTCCACTGAATGACTGCGCCACAAGATCTTCACTAGGTGTATTACTTTATTCCTCAAGACTTGCTCCTTCCGATCCAACACAGCTACGGGTTCTTCTTCATAAGAAAAATCTAGTTTTAAGTCAACTGGTTGTGTCGCCAAAACGTGTGAGGGGTCGGGTATATCCTTCCTTAAAGCTGATACATGAAACACATCATGCAACTTTGATAACTCCGGGGTTAGTGCCAAACGATATGCCATATTCCCAACACATTGAATGATTTCATACGGTCCGATGTAGCATGGGCTTAACTTTCCCTTTTTGCCAAATCTCATTACACCATTCCAAGGAGAAACCTTCATGAAAACATAATTTCCTACTTCAAATTCCAAGTTTCTACGTCTATTGTCTGCGTAGCTCTTTTGCTTGTCTTAGGCTTGTTTCAATCTTTGACGTATCAACTTCATCTTTTTCGAAGTGATCTGAACAATCTCAGGCCCCAATAACTTTCTTTCTCTCACTTCGTCCCAACAAGTGGGACTTCGACATTTCTTTCCATACAACGCCTCATAAGGTGCCATCCCTATAGAGGTTTGAAAGCTGTTATTATAAGAAAATTTGATCAAGGACAGATGATCCTCCCAACTTCCCGAGAGATCCAACACACACGCTCTAAGCATGTTCTCTAACGTCTGGATAGTTCTTTTAGATTGGCCATCCGTCTGAGGACGGAAGGCCATGCTGAACTTCAATGTAACTCTCATTACCTCTTATATGCTTTTCCAGAATTCAGAGGTAAAATGGGGATTCTTATTTGATACAACTGATATGGGTACACCATGCTACCGAATAATCTCATCAATGTATATCTGTGCGTACCTGTCCATCGTGAAAGTCATCTTGACAGGTAAAAAGTGTGCTGATTTTGTCAACCCGTCCACTATCACCCAAATGGCCTCATTCCCTTTCGGCGACCGCGGTAAACCCATTACGAAATCCATCGTGATATGTTCCCGCTTCCACTCGGGTATCAATAATGGTTGTAATAGTCCCGCTGGTATTTGGTGCTTCGCTTTGACTTGTTGGCAGGTTAGACATCTTGAAACAAAGTCAGCCACATCATGTTTTAACCCATGCCACCAAAAATTCTCCCGTAAGTCCCGATACATCTTGGTACTACTCGGGTGCATCGTGTATCGAGAATTATGAGCTTCTTCTAAAATTTTCTTTTTCACACCAGCGTCATTCGGAACACATAAACGCCTACCAAGCATCAATACCCCATCTTCCGAAATGATAAGTTCTTTATTAATCTTCTTGATGACCTCATCTTGTATCTTCATAATTTGAGGGTCATTCTTTTGAGCTTCTTGGGTTTCATCTAAAAACAACGGTCGCAACATAAGGTTCGCAAGTAGACACACATCCTTATTCATAGAGAGTTGCACCCTTTTAGATAGAAATTCCCGGAACAGACCGGTTGGAACTCCTTCTAAGTGTGCCACACTTTCCATCCACTTCCTTTTCAACGCATCCGCCACCACATTCGCCTTCCCGGGGTGATAATTGATTATGCAATCATAATCTTTAATAAGTTCCATCCATCTTCGTTGGCGTAGATTCAAATCTTTTTGTGTGAAAAGGTACTTCAAATTTTGATGGTCCGTGAAAATCTCCGTGGTCTCGCCATACAAATAATGCCTCCAAAGTTTGAGAGCAAACACTACCGCGGCCAACTCAAGATCATGAACTGGGTAATTTTGCTCATGAGATTTCAACTGTCGAGATGCATACGCAATCACCCTTCCCTCCTGCATAAGTACACAACCTAGGCCTTGGTGAGATGCATTAGTGTACACTATAAAGTTTCCCTTTTTCGAAGGAATGGTTAGAACAGGTGTCGTTGTTAACTTCTCATTCAACTCTTGGAAGCTTCTTTCACACTGTTCATTCCCCTCGAACTTCACATTCTTCTGAGTTAAACGGGTTAGTGGCTTAGCTATTAGGGAGAAGTCTTTCACAAATCTTCTGTAGTACCCCGCCAGACCCAAGAAACTTCGAATTTCCATGACGTTTGTTAGCCGTTTCCAATCTATCACTGCCTCAACTTTCTTTGGATCCACCAAAATCCCATCTCCTGAGATAATATGCCCCAAGAATACAACGCTACTCAACCAAAATTCACATTTATTGAGTTTAGCATATAGTATGTGCTCCCTCAAAGTCTGCAGGACTATCCTCAAATGCTCTGTGTGATCCTCTCTTTATTCTATGAATAGACCATAATATCATCAATAAACACGATCACAAACTTCTCTAGGAAGTTCCGAAATACACGGTTCATAAGATTCATGAACGCGGCCGGTGCATTAGTTAGCCTAAAAGGCATCACCTCAAACTCGAAATGACCGTACCGAGTCCGAAAAGAGGTTTTAGGTACATCCGACTCCTTTACCTTTAACTGGTGGTATCCCAACCTCAAGTCAATCTTCGAGAATACCCAAGCTCCTCGAAGTTGATCAAATAATTCATCTATCCTTGGCAATGGATACTTGTTTTTCACCGTGACTCTGTTCAATTGCCGATAGTTTATGCACATTCTTAGGGTCCCATCATTCTTCTTTACAAACAATACCGGCGCTCCCCATGGTGAGATGCTAGGTCGAATAAAGCCCTTATCTAATAACTCCTGTAATTGGTACTTCAACTCTCTCAACTCCACGGGTGACATACGATAGGGTGCAATTGAGATAGGCGATGTGCCTGGGTATACTTTAATAGAAAACTCAATCTCTCTATTCACAGGTAATCCCGGTAAGCTGTCTGGAAAGACATCTGGAAAATCATAAATGACTGGTATCTCGGAAAGATCTTCTTTTTCTACTTTAGAAACTACCACGTAAGCCAAAAACCCCTGACATCCTTTCTTCAATAACTTTGTTACTTTAAAAGCTGACACAAAACATGCAGGCGTCCTAACCTTCTCACCATAGAAGATAAATTCCTCTTTTCCAGGAATTTTAAAGATTACCCTCTTTTCAAAATAGTCTAGGGATGCATGATACATAGATAACCAATCCATTCACAAAATGAGATCAAACTCTCTCATGTACAAGCGCATAACATCTATATTCATTTCGTGTTCTTCTATTTTCCACGAACACCTTTTGTAAACAGTGTTGATCAACATTTCTTCCCCAAGCGGTGTAGTAATTGTGACAGTAGAGTTTAAGTGCTCAGGTATGACATCCTTTACTCGTGACATAAAAGTGGGTGCAATAAAAGAGTGCGTGAGCCGGGATCAACGAGTACATAAGCATGCATACCATAGACTAGCATAATACCTGTCACCACATCGGGCGTAGCCCGTGCATCCTGTCGCGTGATGGCAAAAACGTGCCCTGGTGTAACCGATCTTTCCATTGTAACCCCTTTTCCTTTGTTCTGTGATGGTTCTGTCGATCTGCTATCTATGGTCTTCCTACTTCCTATAGACGATGCTGCCTGAACTCCTGGTTGTCCACAGTTAGCCGCCACATGACCAGGTTGATTGCATCGGTAGCACACCACCTCCCTCCTTGGGCAATCTTTGATAAAGTGACCGGGATCCCCACATCTAAAGCATGTAGGACCCCTTCCTTTCTCGTTCTTATTGAAATTCCCCACACTTGGTTGATTTTCTTAGAATCCTATGCTTTTTGCCATGGATGGAGAGCTTTAGCTTCGAAAAGCCGATGGTTTACTTGCAACATTCTTGGAATTAGTTTTTCCGGGCCTTTCCGATGATGCACTTTCAAATTTTCTCTTCTTGTATTCCTCTCGCCTCCCAATGCCTTCTTTAACTTCCTTTTCAATCATATGGGCTGTATTCACCAAAAGAGCATAACTGCTAATCCCCAGTCCAGTCAATCTCGTTCTAATAGCGTACTCTAGACCCATCTGGAATCTACGACATCTAATTTCCTCTTCATGTACCAACTGTGACGCATATCTCGACAATTCTATAAATTTCATTTCATATTCCGCTACGCTCATATCTTTCTGAATTAATTCGATAAACTCCTATTCTTTTTCATACTTGTAGCTTACTGGCTTGTATTGCTCATCGAAAGCCTTCACAAAATGTGCCCAAGTGATCTCCTAAGGTATCGGAGGCTCTCTCCCCAGAATTGGTAACTTCAGTAATCGCTCCGTCGCCTCCCACCAGTTGTATGCTTCCCCTCTAAACATGAAGGTAATCAGGTCTACCCTCTCATCCTCTGATACACCGAGGCGATCAAG
Source organism: Aequorea victoria (assembly GCA_032361285.1). Lineage (NCBI taxonomy): Eukaryota > Metazoa > Cnidaria > Hydrozoa > Leptothecata > Aequoreidae > Aequorea > Aequorea victoria. The sequence continues at coordinate 4,598 of JAUTBS010401438.1, read as the reverse complement.
GATACGAACCGCATCCTTGAGCCAGAATTCTTCTTCAGCGGGATCTAACGTCTCATGGAACTCCTTTGCTCCCAAATCCTTAAACTGTTTTGCTTTCGATTTATCGCTCTTCCCCATTTGCATGCTCAACAAATGGGTATTTGCCTCAGTCAACTGGGCAATGGCTGCCAGGATCACAGCCACCTGATCAGCCTGACCAGCTTGTCCTGTTGGTTGGGGTACACTCTGCCCCTCCCCGCTTTGTTGCTCGGGGATATTCGACTCCCCGTTTGAGTTTTCCATTCTACATCATAAACAAGATTAATTAAGATTTTGCATTTCAAACCCCGTCTTTCAATCTTACAAATAGGTATACAATAATGGAACATGTATATAAGAGTCATTTCTACTTTCCTTTCAAGGTCTATCGTTATCACACAATGCTACTAATCCACTTATGACTTTTAGGGTAGCCTTCCCCAAATCGGTCTACTCACTATGATTTCTGAGAGGAACCTGCGCCTGTAGAAAGCATTTCCAGTCAGATTTCAAAGCCAGTTCAACAAACGTCCAAAGACAAGGGTACAACACCCCTAAGTCCTACTAATGAGACTCAACTTAACTACCCACCACCTATGTCTACATAGTGCCAAACTCACCTAGGTCTACAGAATATATAAACATAGGGCTCTGATACCAAAACATCACACCCGCTCTCCTGGGGGTACTATTCCCCAACATGGAGTGGGGTGACTCAGTCAACTGGAGCAGTCGTCTATCAAGAACAGCCTGAATAATTTGGTTAACTACTTAAAATGCCATCATTCACATTTAATTAATTACATTCAAGCGTACTAATCAAAAGCATCACTATGAAATACATCATTAATATCATTCATACTATATTGTTTCACGTTACATCTATTAGAAAACATCTACACAAATGGTTGGAATATGACTCTTCGTCGCTCCTCCTCATGGAACGTGTGGACATACGTCTACCCCCAAGCTAAGAATCTGCAACCACAGGGTTACAGGAGAGTGGACTTAGTATAAAGTCAAATACAATTACGATACATGTAAACCAAACACAAATTATATTGAGTCACCAATGCAAGCTCATCATGAAAACTCCAACATCTTCTGATTAAGAACAAATACGATCGTGATTTATGGATTAACACCAAATTCCTTGTTCATGATTCATATCATATTATATGTCATCGTATACACAGCACATTGCACGGCCCTCACCTTCGAACATGCTCCAAAGGGGTGTATTACACTGCCCTCACCTTCGGGCTTTTTCCCCTTTGGAGTGTGCAATATTACCCTCACCTTCGGGCATGAGATGGATACCTCTTTAGTTTTATGCACATGCTCACACAACACATCATACAGCTACAACATTACTTGATGATATAATTTCACGTCAACATAGAGTAATGACTACACAAGCTAGATAATTCACATCATTCTTCATCATGTCATCTTCATCATAAGCACATGAATTCATAAATGAAAGATTCATCAAAGCATTTAAAGAAAGATACATGCATCATATTCCACTTTAGTAAACTAGCCACTCTCACCTTCGTGACAAAAGCTTTAAGATAATCTTCTCAAGCACGAGGCACCGAACCGTCTTCCTCCGCTACTTTCTCAAAACCTATAGTTCATAATAATAATAATTAAGAATTGGTCACAAACCTTCATCACTCTCCTCTTTCATGTTTTAGAACGTTAGATACACCTATTAGTGATATTTTTTATTAAGGAACTTAGGGCCAAAAGGGTCCATAAAATCCCTAAAGCATCGTGGTAACATAATAGTTTTTGTGCCCCAATGAGTCGACTCACGGTGCCACAGCAGCCAACAAGGGTCTTGAGTCGATGTGAGGCTGTTGTGGTTGACTCACCACGTGCGTGCCCTAAGGCTGAGTTAACACCTCAAGCCTCTTGGGTCGACTCACGCCACAAGCACTGGATTGGGTCTACTCACGCACACCGTGGGTCGACTTAATCGCCAGCCTGCAAAAACTACCGAAAGTGAAAAGTGGTTGGGTTGACTCACAACCTCCTTGTGTCGACTCAAACCTCCGCCTGCAAAAAGTTGTGAGAGCTAAAACCTCATGGGTCGACTTACGAAACCCCCTGTGTCGACTCATGCCATCGGCTGCCCAAAGGACTAAGGGTTTGGCGTGTCATGAGTCGACACCACCCATCCATGGGTCGACTCACGTAACGAAAAAGTGCCTATGCTCTATTTTTCTGTAATGACTGGTTTAGGCTCCGTTTGGGTTGCAAAAAATGGGTTTTACTTCTTCAAATGGAGTCTAACAATACACCAATACCACTCTCATACATTCTCATAGCTTCCAACACTCCATAATTCTTTGTAGAAAAACTAATTTACCAAGATTAAACAAATAAAACCTCAACTTTCCTCCTCCAACCAAGATTCCAACGAAACGAAGAAATGAAATAATGTAAAATTCATAACCAATATGGTTCTAATATCTCAAGGACAAAGGAAGAAAAGTTCTACAAATCAACTCAAAATCCATTTAACCTCTTCCCCCAACATTCCTTTCTCTCCAAAACAAACCCACCTTTTTAAACCACAAAAGCTAGAATTTCATAACAGGAAAAATCCAAGGGAGAGGGAGTTCTATGTTTCAAACTAGAATGAGTTATTTTCCATGGAATTTAACACTTTTAAGTTCATAAAAATTTGGTTCTTATCTCCAAATTCAATGAAAGCTTGACAATAGAACCGAGTCTCTCTCCTTCCCTTCTCCTTTTCCTTCTTCTCCTTCTTCTATGTCAGCTTTTCTTCTTCTTTTTTGAAATCTCCCTCAACAAATAAGCTCTCTCTCTCTCTCTCTCTCCAGAAACTTCCCAACAAGATGGGACATTTCCACCAACTCAGCCCTCAATCTCCTGACATGAGTCCTGAGATCAAATCAACATCCCTATAATTGCACTCCACTCCCTCCTCAAAAGATAAAATGCACATAACAAAACTCCACTTCTTTGAAAATACACATTGGGTCCTCAAATTAATTAAATTATATAATTATCAATTTATGGGTTATTACAGCAGGTTTGGTTGTGAAAATGTCAAATCAAGGAAGGAGCAGTAGTAGATCTAGGAATGAGCATTCTAACGGTAGTCAGTCGATTGACAAAAAAGATGTGGAATGCTTCTATTATCACAAGACTGATCACTACAAGAGTAGGTGCCAAGAATTGAAGAAGCACATGAAAGAAAAGAGAAAGGGGAAGAAAGTGACGTCATATTCAGTCAGTTATGCAGGAGGTTCATCAGACATTGAGGTAGACGCAGATGTATTTTCAATACTTTTAGTTTCTTTAGATATTAATATTTTGTCGGATAAATGGGTTTTAGATTCTAGATGCTCATATCATATGTTTTCTAACAAAGATTGGTTTTAGACCTATAAATCCTGTGATAGCGGTACAGTTCTAATGAGGAACGATGCAACATGCAAAGCCATTGAAATTGGTATAGTCAGAATTAAGATGTTTGACGGGATCGTCAGAGTTTTAGGGAATGTCAGATATGTTCCAAGACTAAAGAGAAATCTGATCTCTTTAGGTGCCTTGGATTCTTTGGGTTGCGGGTACACAAGAAAAGATGGAGCTATGAAGGTCAGCAAATGGTCAATGGTGATCATGAAAGGACAAAAAATTAAGCATCTCTACAGAGTCGTAGGGAGCACAGTGGTAGGTGAAACTACACTTGCAGTATCAGCACAGTCAGGTGACTGTGAGACGAGTTTAGTGCAGTGGCAGATGCAGTTGAAAGAACAGAAAAAAATAGGAAAAAAGTTTGACAAAGCACCAATCAAGTGTGACACCCCGATTTATCGAAATATCTAGAGTGATAATAAACTATAATTTTACAGAATACTTAATAAAATTACACATCCATTCCAAAACGTAATGTGAACAACTTAAGAAATTACATCATGATGTTTAACACTTACTACAAATGAGGTCAAAATTAATATTTGTTCAATAGCGCAAAAATAAAACTTATGATCTAAACTAAATATCATTAAAAAATTCACGGCTCTTACTGCTCATTCTAATGATTTTTCGCGTCTCCATAGGCTACATCGAAACCTGACATGAAATATCATGAGTTACGAAACTCAAAAGAAACATAAACGAAAAATAATTTCTATACAACACACATAACATCATGATATAGAAATAGATAATATGAGATGCAAAGTAGATAAACATATAGATTTATATTTGTCAATTAATTTCAAATCCTAAAGTTATTTAACTAGGTGAGACTAAAATCTTTTTAGCCGAAAGAACCATCCCAACCCTGACCACTTAGACATAGAAACCTCCAACTGATCCAAAAAATCCACCTTGTAAGGTAATGACTGCATAGCCGAGCTATGTACCCAACGATACTATTGAAAATACAAGGACGTCGCATGCGGTTGGATCACTGGCCATGATAACCCGATACTAATGCACCGCAGTGGTGTAGGCCTCTGTACATGCCACCGAAGCTACCTAAAGAGTTTTTGATATAAAGTCGGTGCCATTTTAAGGTCCGTGACTCATACTTT
>JAUTBS010401427.1:0-10157 GCA_032361285.1 Aequorea victoria | reverse complement strand
GAAGATTCTTTCTGGGCTTCGCAGCTCACGGCGTTTCATGCCAGGTCATGGAGATGGAAAGACAGTCGGAGAAGCCGTAGAAGAGTATGTTGAGCCATGGCGTACTTGAACAAGCAGCCGTTGCGCTTGGAAGAAGTTTTATTTGTGCAAACTTTTATTGTCGAACTGTAATAATTAAACAGGTTGTGCCATGGATAAAAATACGATCGTTATTATCTATGATAAATATTAAATTTTGTTAGATGGTTGTCATAGAATAACCCTAATTATTATTTGTACGTCTCTTAACGACTCAGGAATTTCGGGGCGTTACATATCTGAAAGGTTATTTTCTCTTTAAAGATAGAGGTTATGAGCACGTATTGCTTGTGAGTGTCAAAAGATATTTTTCCTAAAAATATATTATGTTATCAGAAAGTGCCAAGTTATTGCAGGTAACCATCTCAAGTTATTGCGAATTTTTTCCTAGTTGTTGCGAACTTTGTCTGAGTTATTGCGAGCTATGCCCGAGTTATTGCCTTAATGGCTTTGTGAGTTATGCTCGAGTTATAAGCACCTAACATTGATAATAAAGAGTGGCCCTCATCTCTGTCATTCTAATTAGGTGAGTCGTGAATGAGGTTGCGGTAACTGCCGATCGTGAGGTAGTCGACTACTTTGTCACTTGAGGACGTAGTATGTGTGTGTGCTTGTGAGAAAATATTATATATTGCGAAGCACTTGTAAGTTGGGCTTAAGGGTCATATGATGTTGAGAAAAGCTTTTAAAGCTATTTTTCCTTAGAGCCGTAAGTTGAGAAATTAGAAAGTTATTTTGGGCTGTAGAGCCGTATGTTTAGAAATCATAAAGTTATTTTCTAAACTTGAAAGAATGAGCTGTAGGGCCGTATGTTTAGAAAAGAAAGTGTGTTTATAAAATCTTAAGAGTTGGGCTAGTGAGCCGTAGAATAAAAATATAACTTTCTGCATGAGTTGCATGAACAATTTTTCTTTTCTATATAACTTTTTATGAAATATTTATTGTTGTGATATACTTTTCAGTATGATGCTAAGCCCACTCTCTTATAACCACTTATGGTTGCAGATATTGTTCAAGGATAGATGGTTGGTCGTCCATGGTACAGTTGAGGTCATAAGACAAAGTCTGACGTGCGGTGTAACACCCCATAGATTTTAAGGATTTGAATTTCATTTATTTATGAATTAAGGAGAAGTTTTCCAGGAAATCTCTCTTAAGAATCAAGTTGAGACGCATGACATGTAACCTAAGTGTAGGATTCGTTTGGAAGCATAAGTGAATAATTCAAAAATACTTAAGAAGAGAACTCAATTAGGTCTTAAATAAGTTTATAAGCTTTGGTTCAAGAGATGAACAAAGGCCTAAGAACTAGTGAATGACAGTCAAGTAAAACGACGCAAGGCGCATAATCAAATCTTGGCGCAATTTTTAACATAGGCCAAAAATATAGAAATTAAAATGGGCCAAGAAATTATGTAAGCCCAAAATATAAATATAAATATAAATAGGCCCATTTAATTAATTGAGGTCCAATAGTAATTAATTCTTTAGCCTAAAACAAGAAAGACCACAAAACTTGAATTTTGGCCCAAAAGTTTTAAAATAGCCCAAAACCCATTTTAATTCTCATGAATTAATTAAATAATTAATAAAATACATAAATGGAGGCTTCTAGAGACCCCTTGACCAAAATCCCCTTGGAGAGGGTGATGATGTGATAATTCTTTAAATTAATGAAAAAGAAAGAAAAGGTAGAAAAGATGAAATGATGGTTTCTTTAAAGAATAGGTTTCTTACCTCATCAAAGGCCCCTAAGTTTTCAATGAATAGTATAATGCACATGGAGGATGATGAGAGGAGAAGAGATGTGATGGGAAATAATTAGAATTAAAATAAAAGAAAAAGGGAGATGTCTTATCAAGTATCATAAAATTAGGGAACTTATTCCCCATTAAGCTAAACAATGTCTGAAGGCTTAAGAAAAATGAATTATTGAATCCAAACATGGTATTATAAGTCTTGGAGCCCAATATTTAGTTGGATTGGAATAAAATTGGAAGAATAAAAATTCAATTGGGAGTTGGATGGAAGCTAAATGAGGGGTAAAATGGTATTTTCACCCCAAACTTTTGCCTATAAGTAGGAGGCTTCTCCCAACATGAAAATTCATTTTTTCAAAGCCACTCCCTCTCTATAATTTCATTGGTCCCTCCTTGGAGAAAAGAAGAAGAAGAAGAAAAAAGAAAGAAGAGAAGAAAGAAAGAAGAAAAGTAAGAAGGAAGGAAACCTAAAGCTAAGTCCTAGTTTTTCAGAGAAAAGAAGACCACCAAGTGAGTGATCTTCAAGACCTCTATCTCCTAATATCGTATTCTTATTTCAAACCTTCTTTAAGATAAAAGAAGCATGAACAAGAATGAAGATGAACCAAGAAAATAAAAAAAGAAAGTGTGGAACCTTATTCTAGAGAAACCTTTTAAGGATCAAAGATAAAGGAGAACTAATGTAAGAAAAGATAGGTACCTTTTTATGGACATATTTTATTCCCATGAAGTGTTTAGACATGCTTTGGATGTGCCAAAATAGGAGATGTTGGAGGATTGTGGGTGAATATTGGAGCTAACTCAAAACATTGTGGTTTTAAGCCATCTTAGGAAATTTTGTGTGAAGACAATGTTCTCCAAATTACAATCTGTTTCAAATAGAGCCTCTTAAGGATGTCTTGAGTATGTGTGATTTTTTTTTTTGATCCAAAAATATATTTTTGAACCCCTATGTCATTTATGAAGTTTCTGTGACAGTGAGACAGCAAAACAGCTCACTTTGAACCCTTGTAGAATATTCTAAAAACATCCCTTTGAGATTATCCACATATCTAAAGAAGATCTATGGGTCTAGTTTCACCCAAAGTTTACAAAACTCATTTTCGTTGGATAAATGTCGACATATCCTAATTTTCCCAAACAGACTCCGTTTTTGACAGATTCTTCCATGTGAATTTTTAGAGCCCTTTTTGGTCATAGTTGGCTCTCGATTACTGCATAAAAAATGTAGCTAACATCCTACACTACCCTATGTAATATTTCCAGAATTATTTATAGATGATGAATAATTTTAAACAATTTTACAACAAGTATGATAGAATCTATAATTTTAAAAAAATGAAGAGTTGAGTTCTTAGAAACTCTAATGAACTATTAACACTTATAAGAGTATTATTATGATAATAAAATACTAAGTGTAACCTAAGACCATGTGGTCAAGAAGTATGATTTTTGAAATCCACATGAAAAAAGGTTTGATACCTAAGGAAGCGGGGTCATTTTTAAATTAACTAAAAGACCTAAGTTTTTCTCATACCTAAATACATATGAGAAAATAAGTTGATCTTTATTCATGAGTGGTCATGAAACTTAGGTTCCAGAGGGGTAGCCGTGGACGGTGGAGAGACGCCTCAGAATTAAAGAGATGAATCTTGAGGCGCTTTAATCAGGTGAGAGTGACTAGTAATATCATAATGAATAGTTTGTTGTAAAAATATTTTAAATATATTTATGAACATGTTTTGCCATCATGTTTTATATTATGAATTACTCATCATGTTTATTAAAGAGTTTTGTGAAAAATATTTGTGAGCATGTGTTGCTTGTATTTTTGAAAGATATTTTCTCTTTAAATAGAGAGATTATGAGCATTTGTGTGTAACAACATATTTTCTTAAAAATATATTATGTTATCGGAAGGTGCCAAGTTATGCGGGTATCCAGCCTGTGGAGTTGCCCTTTTATGGGTGTATGATAGCCTTTATGGGTGTATGTTATCCCTAATGGTTGTATGTTGTCTTTATGACATTTGTCCTTTATGGGTGTATGTTGCCCTTTATGGGTATTAAGGTTTCTGTACCATTGCAACTCCTCATCTTGTGATAGACGACTACTTGGTCACTAAAATATATAGCATGTGTGTGTGCTAATGAGCACATATTATATGGTATTAAGCATCTATGAGTTAGGCTAAAGAGCCGTGAGTTTAGAAATCTGAATAATATTTTCTAAACTGATTCAATGGGCCGTAGGGCCGGTATAAAAATATTTTATAAATTATTAAAGTTGGGCCATAGGACCGTATGTAGAAACAAGAAAGTGTTTTTACAAAACTGTATGAGTTGGCTAGTGAGCCGAATGATGAATATATATATTTTTGCATGAGTTGCAAGAACAAATATTTTATTTTATGTACGAAAACCCTGCATGAATATTTACTGTTGTTGTATATTTTTTATTATGATACTAAGTCCACTCTCCTGTAACATTTTTTGTTGCAGATATCAGTCTCGGGTAGAGGTTGGTCCACTAGTGCCAGGAGAAAGGTTTTTGAGAAGAAGTCATGTTATTTAAATACTTTTGAGTTGTAATATTTCACCATGTTGTTATAATGTTTGTATGCATGGTTGGGGATTGAGTATCCCGTAGAACAAAACTTATATTTTAAATTTAGGGATGAAGGATCCCTTAGTGATTTATAAACTTTGATCATGAGTGATGACTAAATTATCTTGCAAGAATGATCTATGGGTGATGCGGAGTGCATCCCTTAATCAATTATATTGATTTTAATTAGGTGAGCCTGTGTCGCACCACTCCGAGTAAGTTTAACTATCATCCGGAGATTGGGTGTGACATGCGGTGTATTTGAGAAACCTACAAGAGATTTTCATCAAAGAGATGATATATAGATATGATCAGAGGCTCATTATATATCTATGAGAATTGGGTATCCCGAGCGTTAATGACAAAGAGTATGACACTTAGTTTTGAATGAATAACTTTTTTCAATTGATTGTAAACTAGATGAGCTTGTGTCATACCACTCTGAGCATGTAAAATCATCCTTAGGAGAGTGGAACTTTAAGTTATTGGTTCTGTAGACTCGATTGTGTCTGGTACTATAGTTGACCATAGGATTGTGTGTTAAGTCATTAAGAGTTGGGTGATTGTTAGAAATGTCTTGCCCTTGTCTTCAGATGTCTAGTTAACCAACTTGAAAATCTAGTTGAAAATACGTTGGCGTGCGACATTGGTTCTATTTGGAAGTGTAAGTGTGTTGACGAATTGATGAGATAGCCCTAGCGATCTAGGAGAGTCTATCCGGTTGGGGTGAGAGTTCTAAATGAATAGAATGTTTGTTCTAAATATGTTGATTTGGATTAGGAGATAACCCGTACAATCTAAGTAAGTTTATCGTGTTGAGGAGAAAGTTCTAATGAACGAAACTTTGTTGTTTGGATTAGGAAGATAGCCCTAACAGTTTGCTGAGTTTGAGAATTCAAGGTGAAAGTGGTAAAATAATGGAACTCGATTCCAAGTGTGATGTTTGGGTTAGAGGAATAGCCCTAATGGTCTGTGTGACATTGAGAGCTCGAGGTGAAACTTATAAGTGAATGAAACTCTATTCCAAGTGTGTTATTTGGGTAGAAATGATAACTCTAATCGTTTGTGTGAGCTTGAGATTTCGAGGAGAAGGTTCTAATGAATAAAATTTCAGTTTAAGAGTGATTGGTCTGGTTATGGGAGATACCCTAGCAATCCAGGTGTATCTATTATTGAGTTGAAAGTTGCAATAGATAGAATTTCCATCTTAGAAGTTGAGTAAGTTATAGAATTGAAAAGGTTGTCCCAGTTGAGTTGAGTAAGTTTGATGGAATAAAAGTATCATCTTAGTGGTTGCTTTTTATGCAAGGTGACTCAACATAGTACACATTTCTCTTGTTAGAGGTGAGTAACCTTGAAAAGAACAAATTGGTATGTGGACCTCGTGTCTATTTGATGAGGAAGAGTCCATCCTCATTAGACTACAAGTAAAGTAGTCTTGATTGTGACAAGTATCACAGTAAAATATATTGAATGAATATTCTCTGATAAATAAAGTTTAAGAAAATAGATTCTCGGTATTAAGGGTCCAGGAACACCGTGTTTAAACCCGAAATAAGACACATGTTAAGTAAACTAATAATGCATAAAGAAATGTGTTGTAGTAACAAAAAAGATAATTATTGTTTGATCTTGTTGCGCTAGAAGTGATAAGGGAGATGATTGAAAATAGAGAATGTACCTTTGTTTTGAATTAAGTTTTGAAAAATAGTATAATCTTGATTAAGTTGATGTTTGTGACCATTTTGAGTCATAAATATGACATAGGAGAGACATTGTGATATAAGCTATGAATTGTTATAGATTTATGAGCTAGTATATTTGATTTATGATAATGGAAGTTATTAGTGGATTGAAAAAAAATTTATGGGTGATCAAAATAAAGTTATAGATCACATCACTTATGAGTTCATGAAAAACTCATGAAAATATATTTACGTAGTCATTCTCATGGCGACAATAGTGTAACGTTTATACCAAGGATTAGTTGGTAAGTGCCAATTCTAGAATGAAAGTTCAAATGTGATAGAAACCATGATAGTGGAAAAAAGTAAGTGGAAAAGATGAAATGATAATCAAGATGGTTAGTTCAGAATTGAACCTAGTAGAGCTTCTGTTTTGATCCTTGAAAACTGTGGTGATTTCAAAGGGAGTTTAATGGTTGTGAGAAGTCATGAGCTATGTGATTTTTAACCAGTGGGAGATCTTACTTAAGTTGTATTATGAACTATTATTGGAACATGGGAGTCAAGTTTCTTTGGAATAAAACTCTAAGTTAAGTTTCAAGAAATGGAAAGAGGAGTTGTTACCATTAAGATAATTTTTAGATATATTCTTATATAAATGTTTAGCAATGGTGATGTTCTCGAGAGACGATCTTTTGAATAACAAAAGTAAATCCAAAAAATGAGAAGAACTACATGGATAATAAAAAGAGGAGGGTATGAAGTTATTAGTAGTTTGTGTATTCATTAGTGAGAAGTAAAGTTGAGATATCTTATACCTTAGAGTAAATTTTAATTTTTGAATTTGAATGAGAACGTCATGAAAACTACAAAGTTAACATCTCGAATGACATATAAAAATTTTACAAATTTATAAGATGGTTCTATGGTGATAATATAGTTTGACGATGAATAAATCTATCGAGTGTGTGGTGTAATAGCTTCATTCAAGGTGAAGTACGAAGATGCGATCAAATCCAACAAAACATTTATGACTTTTGTTTATAATCAGTGCGAAGGACGAAAGAGAAATGAAGATGTTGCGACAAAGGCATAAGAAATATAACTAGTGTCCCAATAAATAATCTATCACGTGATATTTTTTGCTGGATTGACTATCGTACCTAGATGATTGGTGAAAGTTCTAATAACAAGAGAAAACCAATCACATAATATTATTCTTTGAGAACGTCATGTTCTGCGAAACATATGATGGTTTGCCTATGAAAGTAATGTTTGTATTCTGAACATGGCAAGCAAAAGATTTTGAGGACGAAATTTTTTTGAGGAATGTAGAATGTAACACCTTGTATCTTCAAAATTTATGGGAACGAAAGTAAACCCAAAGAGGTTAGTATTTAAAACCCTAAAACACAAACAAGAGAATGAAAGATAACAAGTGAAATAAGTCCAACAGAAAAGCTTAGACAAAGAAATGTTCGAATAAGGTTAGACCATTTCGAAGGAAGTTATGTGGATGAAATTAGAAAATGAAAAATTCAAGAAGATTATGAATACGTGAAGTTGATTATAGGCTCAATAGTAGAATTAAGGCCAAAATAAAGTAGTTTAGATTCAAGAATAATTACTCAAACTTAAGAAATAATTCTTGATACAACAAGGTAATAAAGCCCAAAAATGAAACCATTACAAGAAGGTAAAGATGTGGAATTTCAAGAGAGCCTAAGTAGATGATTAGTGGGTTCAAGAAAATAATTGAAGTAAGGTTCAAGATGGAAAGAATAGAGTTAGCCCAAGAAAAAAAATATTTAAGTCCAAAAACTAATTTTGGCACAATAATCAACCTAGGCCCAAAATATAAAAATTAAATGGGCCAAAAGAAGAGATAATTGTATGAGTTTAGATTAAAGCCCAAAATGTTATAAGAAATTTGAAGATGGGCCAAATAAATAAAATAGAACTAGATGTATGAGAGGCCCAAAATGAAAGAAATAAGATTAGTCCAATATACTTGAACTAATTCATGAGGCCCAAACATGTAATAAAGAGGTGGCCCTAATATATAATTTTTCATGAGCTAGAATATTATGAGAATTATTAAATGGGCCCAAGAATTAAAGGTTTTGGCCCAAAAACCAAAATGGGCCCAAGTAAGAAAATTTGATCTAATAAATTAAATTGGGGCCAAAACAAAAATTAAGTCTCTTAAAATATAAAATAAAATAATATATATATAATTTGGTGGGAGAGAAAAGGGAAAAGAGAGGAGTGATGTGACATAATTGTTTATTTTTTTAAAAAAAAAAAAGGAAAAAAATTTGATGTGACATTGGAAGATTTTTTTTCCATAAATCTTCTAGCAAGGAAGCTATATATGTACACGTGTATGTATAATTCTATGAAAAAATACGAAAAGTGATGTGATACTTTTAATTTAATTTTACTTTAGAAGAAAATAAAAGCGAGAAAGAAAGAAAAAGAAAAATGACCTAAAAATGGTACCTTTTGAGATTACTTGAGAAATTAACTTATCTATCCTCATAAGTCTTCAAAATTATCTCACATGTGTATATATATATATACACAAATATATTTATGGATATCTCCAAAAAGAGAAGACAAGATTAATGGGACTAAAAAAAGAGTTTTCTCGTAAAAATAAGTCTTCAATCCTCATATATATACATGTTTATATGAACAGATGTCTCTCCAAGATGGGAGAGAAATATGATGTGACAAATATAAAAAAATGGAATAAAGAAAAAGAAAAATGAGAGGAAAGACTCTTGATGAGACTTTTAGATGAATTTTCTCCAGAAACCTCTTAGAAAAATAGATACATAAATAATTATTTACACATGTGTACATATAGAAATTCATCTCCATGAGAGGAGAGAGAAATTGATGGAATAATTTTCTATTCAAAAAAAGAAAAGAAAAAATGAGGAAAAATGTGAAAAGCAAATTGATGAAATTTTGAAAGACTTTTCTTCAATGTTTCTTCTTATCATGAAGATATACACATATATATATATATATATATATATATGTATACATAAATATCTCCATGAGAGGAGAGGTAAGTGATGGGACTATTTATTATAATTAAAGAATAAAGAAAAAAATAAAAATTTATCAAAAATGATGGATTGGATGGTGGAATGACCCAAGGAAGATTTTTCTTCCAAATGTCATGTCTCCCATTCTGTCCCTAGGCAACAATGGTTGAGGTTTAATCTAACCAAAGAAACCAAACCCTAGTTAGAAAGTGGTTTAGTTAGATGAGAACCAAAGTTTAGTGAAATGAGGGACAAAGATATCTTTTTACATTCAATTCTTTGCCTATAAATAAAAGCCTTCTCTACACAACAAATTTGTAAAATCCAATTTTTTTAAAAACAAATTAATAAAAATAAAATGATAAATTAATTAATTAAAATAACTAACAAATTAAAAATTTAATTAAATAAATTTTTATTCTGAAAACTTTAAAATAATAAAGGATAAAAGGATAATTATGTTATTATTAATTGAATAAGAAAAATAAGATAAAGCTTGGAAACAAAATAAAAATGAAGATGTTGTGCATGTGATGACAACTGTGTGGTGATAGAATAGGAAGATGAGTACAAAGGAGGGAATCAAGGATCATGAGTCCTGATTTTTGGGCTACTATCACTTTTTAAATGGAATCCTCTCCTCGGAGACTCACCCCCTCAGAAAACTCACATCTCTCTTAGTTTCCTTTCCCTCTGTGCAATCCTGTCTCTCCCTACGGCCTCCCCTCTGCCCAGAACCGCTCCTCCGCAACCACCACCGCCGAGCAATACCACCACTACCAACGTCAGCGTTGCCACCACCGAGCGACGCCATCAGTTTCATCATCATCATCATCACCATAGTGATCTCTACTTAGTCTTCCCCACCCTCTATTTTATTTATATACATAGATATATATATATATATATATATCACATCGTTAAATAGTTATTTAGTTCTCAATTAAAAGGTTTAATCTTTAAAGATT
>JAUTBS010401416.1:0-10157 GCA_032361285.1 Aequorea victoria | reverse complement strand
TGTCATTATATCAATAATAATGCATATGTAAAACTAAAAATATATTATATATAATATTATAAATAGGGCCGAGTATCAAGCACTATGAGCTCGTTTGGTTGAAGAATTATTTTCACTGGATAATAATTAGTATGTCCGAATTATTAGTAACTGGAGTAATATTAGTGTAGTGTTTTTCATACCGAGTGATATTTGGTTGATAGTAAAATAACTTAAAAATAAATAATATGTTGTTTGATTTGACATTATTTTAGTGAAATTTATTCCTATATATTTATACTCTTGTGCTTTGAGTGATGTTGCTCTATTTATAGCCACCACTCTTCTTCTTAGTTTATTTTAGTAAAATTTATTCATATATATTTATAATATGTTGTGCGGTTGGTTTCGGTTCCATCGGTCGATTTTGTATGTATAACCGGTACCGAACTAATTTTAAAAAAATCACCTATTTAAAAATCGAACAGACCGTTTCTTTTATAAAAATCGATCATACATCAATTTTTTTGTCGGTTTGGTCGGTTCATTCAATTTTTCTTTCATCCCTATATACAGTTGTGATTTCAGAATATCAAAAGAAAATATTTGACCTGTAACGGATAGTTTGAAGCTCGAAATTATATAAGGGAGTGTTCATTAATCATTCAAGATACAAAGACATAGACAAGAGAATTCAAAAGAACACTGAAAATCATTGACAACGATCAATTACAAGCTCTATTTTCAAAATATGTTCAATCTGAGAGAAATCTTAACCACCACAGAATATCAATGCTTTTGATTTTTCTACCGTGAGATCTTATTATAACATCCATTCTTCTGAGAGAGTTTTTGATTATTATTTGTATATCAAACTACTACAAGATCATTATAAAAGTAAGGGTGAGTCACCATTGACTGCTCTTTGTGTGTGGTAAAGCACACAAAGAGAAGATCACAAGTGGTAGAAGTTTGGAGGCTTTGTAACGCAGTTTGGTGATTCTTTGTAAAAAAAATTGAGGACACCCGTAAGTGCTTGACGATAGTGAAAAAATCTTAAGAGAAATTTGAGAATTGGACGTAGGTTACGATAGCCGAACCACTATAAAATCGACGGTGTCATCTCTCTATATCTCTCCCTATCTCTATTGTTTGATTGTGCTTATATATATACACATATTTTGCTTGGTTGCCTTTTGTTGTTTAAATAACTTTTAAATATAATTTTTTTAAAAGACCTTATTCACCCCGCTCTAGGATTATTCTTTGAATAACAATGAGTTCATCTATATATATCTCATCTCTCATTTTTTTTATCATCAAGATTTTTATTGCATACATAGAATCTAAGTCTGTGCAAAAAGAGTGTGTAGGCCCGCTAGGGTAGTGCTAAGATCAACCCAAAGGGAGGATGAATGGGTTGATAGATAAACTTTTAAACGTTTTCAACTATTTTAAAATTAATATGTTAATGCAGCGGAAATAAAATAATTAAGAGCAAAAAAATAAAGAGTTAAGGGAAGAGAGATGCAAACACGTTTTATATTGGTTCGGTCAACTTGACCTACGTCCACTCCCCAAAGAGCCTTAAAAATTCACTATCGAATTCTCTAATGGGTGAATCAAAACCACTGATATATCGACCTCTTTACAGGCAAGGCGTAACCTCTTATTCTTCACAGGCGAATAGTAGCCTAGTATTCTTACAGGCGAATCGAAGCATATTCTTCTTGAGTGGGTGAAGCGAAACCACTTTCTTCAATCAAGGGTGAAGAGCAGCCACAAATCGGATTCCTTGAGTAGGTGAATCGAAACCTGGCTCTTGTAGTAATTGAGGCTTTATAATCTCCTTTGTGAGATGATTTACAATCAATAAATCTCACTACAAAAATCACTCTCTCTCTCTCTCAAAATATTTACAATCAAATAGAAAAGATAAGAGAGAAAAAATATTCAAAAAAGATTCCTGAATAAAAATAGAGTATACACTTTTTAGCACAATAAAATGGATCTGAAAGTTATCTCTTTTTTTATCCTTGTTCCTCGTCCTTGCATAGCTATTCTGATCTTCAATAAGGGTATTAAAATGTGGGATCTAGAATAGAGCCGTTGGTGAGGTCAAACTAGCCGTTGGAGCATTTAATGCTCGAAAAACTAGCCGTTGCACGCTTTATGAATTTGAAAATTCCGCGCAGGTGTCAACACAAACCTTCTTGGGTGTCGAGACAAATGAGATCTGGAACCTTGGTGTCGACTCAACCATTCTTGGTGTCGGTCTTTCCTTTGTATTTTTCAAACTCAAAATGTTGGTGCCCACTGGAAACTTCAGGTGTCGACCCTTTCTACATTGGTGTCGACCCAAACTACTGAGGCACTCCAAGTGTCGACTCAAACTTCCTTGGTGTCGACCCTTTCTTTGATTCCTTGAATCTTCAAAATTACAGTGCCCACGGGAAGCTCAAAGTGTCAACTCAACCTTCTAGGTGTTGACCCATACGGCTGAAGAATCTGGGTGTCGACACAATCATGCTTGGGTGTCGACCCTTTCTCCTGCTGCTTCAAGATCTGGACAGAGCTTCTTCAGGTGTCGACTCAAACCTTCTAGGTGTCGATCCTTTGCTTCTTTCCCTTTGATTTATCTGAAATGCAGTCTTTCTTCTTAGGTCCAAAAGTCTTCTAACATCTTCAATGTCTTCTCTTGACTTTTTGTTGGACTTATGAGCTATAATAAGATGATTAATCCTGAAAAATACTTTCTCATAGACAAACAAGTCATTATGATAATCAAATTAATTAAGCTAACAATCTCTCAAAGATTAAATCAATAGGTTGTAAAAAATCAAAACCAAATGAAAGCTTGATTGAAAGACCTCTAGGCTAACAATCTCCCCTTTTTTGATTATGACAACTATTGATTTGCAAATACATAAAGATGTAGAGTTGAAGCATATGATACCAATTAAAATATCAATTGTTAAACAACAATTTAAAAGTAAACTCTCAATTGTTGAGAATCTTAGAGTTATTTTGCTCTTATGATACCAATTGAAAGATTTAAGATTTTAACAGATTTTTGTTTCTATTGATATCAATTGTTAAGCATTTCAAGATGTTTAGCATTATTAACGAAATGCCCCCTTTGTCATTTGAGAATATTTAAACAAGTTAAACTTTTCCTTTGTCATATGATTTAAAAAGCTCCCTTTTTTTAATTGTTAAGCAATATTAACAAGAGAACTCAAAGGCTCTCCCCCTTTGTTATATAAAAGATGTTTGAGCAACTCAAACAAAAACTTCTCCCCATCATTAAGCAAAATAGCCAAAAACTTCTCCCCCTTTGAGGATAAGCATTTAAGCAAATCAATCAAAACTTCTCCCCCTTTGTCATAGCAAAAACAAAAAGAGAAAGGAAGATATGAAATGGATTAGACATTAAAAAGAAATCTCCCCCTGAGACTATAGCTCCCCTTATGTTAAGCAATGATAGCATGAGGAGGCATAAAATAAATGTGAGGCTTGCTTGGAATCAGAGATACAACAAAGAGTATATCTCCCCCTGACTGTGACACTTCTAAGCATGAAGAAACATGTGTCACTTTAGCAAGCAAAGTCAAATTTAGAGTTATAACTCCAATTTTCTTTATGAGATGGGTCAAACAAAGCAATGGGCATTTTTAAAATCAAGCAAAGCCAAACTTGGCTTATCAAAGATTATTTATTATAATTTTGTTGCTTCGCCTTCTATTGGTTATAAACATATTTATCAAATGCTTTGATACCAATTGTTGATTTATCATACCAATTATTAGGATTTGATTAAGAATTATTATAATCAAGATTTTTAAAACCTCATATCAACAAAGATTTGATAAAATCACTAATGCAGAGCGGGTCAACCTAGAATAAACTCAATCATAGGACCGTCATGCACTGTAGGTTTTAAAGAGAATAAAATTGTTGATATGTTTTAATCAAGAGATCAAGAATGAATTTTAAATTAAAATTGATCATGATCAAGGTTATTTTATTGATACCAATTGATATTTACTTCATTGAAAATATTGACTAATCAATAAAGATTTTTATCATCCTCAATCATAAAACGAATATGCATTAAGATTGTGTGAGGGATGAGATATAGGTTTGATGCCATTTTTAGATTTTGAACAGAAAAAGAACTGTTAGAAACAGACTCAAGGGGTCAACACTAGGGGCTAGGGTGTCGACACAAACATGAAAGGTGTGTGAAAGGCTGAAGCTAACAAGCCAAGTGTCGACACTAGGTCTTTAGGGGTCGACACAAAACACACACATGGGTCGACACTTATGATAAGGTGTCGACACTTTCATGTTAAAAATAGAGGAATAAAAGGTTCAAAGCTGAAATAGTTTTACCAATTTTTTGATTTGAGGTGCCCTCTGTTTGGTGTCTTGATACTTAATTCTTAGTGGCCATTTTGTACAAAATAATCATAAGCATAGTATCTTGGTACCCATATCTTTTTGGGTCCATGGGAGTTAGTATCATAAATCATATTTTTCATATTAAAATGCATATGATTAAAATAAGAACCAACGTATCTACATAATTTGGCAGGTGATTCTTGATAAACTTTCCTCTTAGATTGCATCTCATGATAGGTTCCTCATAGATGTTTTAGCAGTTTTGGGTGGAAGATCACCCATATAAACACATACCTTCTTGGTGGATTTGTTCCCTTTTAATCTAGAGAAACAAAATTTGACAATATGCCCATTTTTGCCACAAAAACTGCAGTTCATGTGCTTTGGCAGTTTGGCTTTAACATGGTTTTTCTTTAGGACTGTTTTTCCATAATTATGATTAAAATCATGTCCTTCTTTATTTAAGGTACATTTTGTACCAAACATTAAATCTAATTTTTTCTCACATTGAGCAAATCTAGTTATAATCTTAGTTAAGTCATCAACTTTTGCTTTTATGGAAATATTTTTCTCTTGACGATCTATTGAGACTTTTGAGACAGATTTTTCATTTTCTAAAAATTCAATTTTTGAATTAAGAGAATTGATTTCATTTTTGATGGGATTTGTTTTTAGATTTAAGCTCTTTAATCATTTTAAAATATTCTTCTAGATCTTCTTAGAGCTCATCATTAGAGAGAATATCCTCATCATTTTATTTTTATTATTATCACTATCATATTCATTACTAGAAAAATAATTTACCTCATTACCTACCTCCATGAGAGCAAGGATTGAGGTGTCGCTGTCACTATCACTGGATTCTTCTTCACTTGAATCCATGTATTCCCATGCTGCCTTCATCGCTGGTTTTGGTTGCTTCTTCTTTTCTTTCTTGAGCAATGGGCAGTGAGGCTTGATGTGGCCTAACTTTTGACAGTTGTAGGACTTGACTTCTTCTTTATTGAAGTCACTGCTGGATTTTTCTTTGAGACTTCTCTTTTGTTTCCTTTTCATCCTCAAGATTCTTGCAATCTTTTTAGAGAGTTGAGCTACTTCATCATCATCTTCATCTTCTTTAGTTTCTTCTTTTTACTCAATATCCTTAGTGGATTTGAATGCAAGAGTTTTTCTTCCTTTTACACCTTCTTCATCTTTCAAGGTGTACTCATGGGTTAGGAGGGAACCCAGCAGCTCATCCAAGCCGAGAATGGTGAGGTCATTGGCTTCCTCAATGGCCGTGACCTTTGGTCTCCATTCCTTTGGAAGAGATCTCAAGATTTTCCTAATAAGATCAATATTAGAAAAAGATTTTCCAAGAGATTTTAAATTATTAATAATGATATTAAAACGAGAAAACATATCAGAGATATTTTCATGATTATGCATTTTGAACATTTCATAATCTCTAACAAGTAAATCGATTTTCTTATCTTTTTTACTTGATTTGTTCCTTCATGTGCAACTTCCAACATGTCCCATACTTGTTTAGCATTATCACAATCTTGAATTTAATTGAATTCACCGGGACCAAGAGCACAATGTAAGAAATTTATTACTTTGGCATTTGTTTGCAACAGACGCCAATCACTATCATTATATAAACTTTCTAGTTTTTGGGTGAATTTACCCTCAGTCATGGTACTAAGAATAAGAGGTCCATTGGCAATGACTCTCCATGTAGCCATGTCATGCGATTGAACAAAAAAAGTCATCCTAGCTTTCTAATATGTGTAATTTGACCCATTAAAAAGTGGAGGTCTAAAAGAGGATTGGCCTTCGGCCAAAAAACAAGATTGGTTTATATTTTCCATATGATCTACTCTAGAATGTTAAGCCTCCTAAAATTATAACCTTGCTCTGATACCAATTGTTGACCTAGGATTCACTTAGAGGTCCTAGTTCAAATAGCTAGATTCAACCCAAAAAGGGGTGCATGGATTGATGGCAAACTTTTAAAACCTTTTTTAACTCTTTAAAAATCACTAAGTTAATGCAGCAGAATAAACAAATAAAGAGCAGAAATTAAAGAGTTTAAGAGAAGAAGGATGCAAACACAATTTAGAACACAATTTAGAGTGGTTCGGTCAACTCGACCTACCTCCACTCTCCAAGTCCCTTGTAAATTCACTATCGAGTTCTTAGGGCGAATCAAAACCTCAATACACGGATTTCTTTAGAGTGAATCATAACATCCTTCTTCCTATCGGGTGAAGAGCAACTACCTTTTTCAATCAAGGGCGAAGAGCAGCCTCAACCGAATTTCTTGAGTAGGTGAATTGGAACCTGGCTTTAGTAGAGGTGCAGGTTTAATGTTCTCATTTTTGAGATGATTTTATGATCAATAGATCTCACTACAATAATCACTCTCTCTCAAAAGATTTAACAATCAATAGAAGAAGAGAATAGAGGAAAAATATTCAGAAAGAATTCTGAATAAAAACAGAGTATGACAGTGTATAGCACACTAAAATGGATCTGAAAGATATCTCTCTAGTTTGATCCCTGTTCCTCTTTCTTGCATCACTTCCATGACTATTCTGATCTTCAATGTGGGTATTTAAATATGGGATCAAGAATAAAGCCGTTGGAAAGGAGAAACTAGTCATTAGAGTCATTTAATGCTCGAAAAACTAGCCGTTGGACGCTTTAAGAATTTGAAAATTCCATGCAGGCATCGACAATAACCTCCCAGGGTGTCGACACAAATGAGATATGGGCCACTGGTGTCGACCCTTTCTTTGTATTTTTGAAACTCAAAATGTTAGTGCCCACGAAAAGCTCCAGGTGTCGACCCTTCCTTCAGAGGTGTCGACTCAACTGGTCTAGATATGAAATAGTTGGTGTTGACTCAAACTTCTTGGTGTCGACACATCCTTTGTATTTTTGAAACTCAAGAATATCAGTGCCCACGAGAATAGCTTTGATGTCGACCATTGCTTCATTGGTGTCGACCCTTTGACTGAAGAATATGGGTGTCGACACAAACATGCTTGGGTGTCGACCCTTTCTTCTGTTGCTTCAAAATCTGGGCAAAGCTTCTTCAGGTGTCGACTTAAGTCTTCTAGGTGTCGACCCTTCTTTTCCTTTGATTTTTGTAAAATGAAACCTTTTTTCTTGGACTCAGCGATCTCAAAAAGTCTTCTACATCTTCAAGGTATTCTCTTGACTTTTTGCTAGACTCTTGGGCTTCAAATAAGATGATTAATCCTAAAAATACTTTTCCATAGACAGATAAGTCATTAGGATAATCAAATATATTTGGATAACAAACTCTCAAAGATTAAATCAATATGTTGTATTGTCAAAGACATAAGGCACATACAATAATGATTTATCAAATTATTTTGGCTAACAAACTCCTTAAAGATTAAATCAAAATATTGTAAAGAATCAAAACCAAATGAAAACTTGATTGAAAGACCTTTAGGTTAACAGGTTCGAATGTCATTCCTTAAGGCGTAATGCTTTTGTGTCTGGGTTTAGTGCTTAAGATTTGTGTTGTGAAAAGTGAGGTGTCATAATGGTCCTAAAAGACCAATCAAAATTGTTGATGGAACAACTATCTTTAAAGATGAATTAGAATGGAATGAGAATGATATTAGAGAAATACAACGTAATTCTAGAGCCATGAACCTTCTATATTGCTCTTTAGATCCCAATTAGTTCAATAGAATCTCTATATGTGATACTGTCAAAGAAATTTGGGATAAGTTGGAAATAACAGATGAAGGTACTAATCAAGTAAAAGACTCTAAAATAAGTATGCTTATACATGAATATAAGTTATTTAAAATGAATAGCAATAAAAATATATCTAGCATATTTACACATTTTATCAATATTATTAACTTTATAAAATCTCTTGGTAAAGTGTATACTAATATTAAAAATGTTAGAAAAATTTTACGACCTCTACTAAAAAGTTGGGATGCAAAAGTCACTGTCATTCAAGAAGCAAAGAATCTCAATTTGCTTAGTCTTGACGAGCTCATGGGTTCTCCAATGACTCATGGAATTGTCATGAACGGAAGGCTCAATGAAGAAGAACGAAAACTAAGAAAATGAATGGCGCTAAAATGCTCACAACTAGAATCATCTGACCAAGAAGAATCTGAAGATGAAGAGGATGACATAGCTCTTCTCAGCAGAAAGTTCAATCGATTTATTCCAAAATTAAGAAAATTCAAAAGAAGATATTTCAAGAGGACTTCAACAAAAATGATTCAACAAAGAAAGATCCTCTGGTCTGCTTCGAATGTAAGAAACTATGACACTTCATATCTGATTGTGCCTTACTAAAGAAAGACAAATCAAAGAGATTCATCAAACGAGCAATGAAGGCTAGTTGGGACAACTTAAATGAAAATCAAGAGGAATCGGCATCAAGTGATGAAGAAACTGTAAATCTCTGCCTTATGGAAAATAAAAAAGCTCACAGTGATAATGAGGTAACTCTAAACTCCCTTTATAATGAACTTTACGAAGCTTTCAATGAGCTACATAGTGAGTTTGAAAAATTATAAATAAAAAACAAAAATCTTAAGAAGAAAGTCTCTTATCTTTCAAAAGAGCTTGAAGATCTACAAACATTAAATGAAACCTTAAAAACTGAAAGAAATACTTTGTCACACAATGAAAGAATAATCTTTTAAGAAAAAGAAAATGAATTGTTCAAAGTAAAAGCAAAAGATCTTTTTGAAACCGTCACGAAGTTTAGTAATTGTGCAGAAAACCTTAATAAACTCTTAGGGCAATAAAAATGTCTCTACAACAAAGCTAGCTTAGGTTATGAAAGTCAAATGATCAAACGTTTCTAAAAGATCTAACCAATCATGAAATACCAAGTTGTAAACACTGTGGTATATTAAGACATGTTAAAAAGAGTTGTCGAGATAAAAATAAAATATAAATTCCTAAAAACCTACATCATAATAGAATTGACATTAATGGACCCAAGAAAAAATGAGTACCAAAAGAAACTATATGATCGTTTATTTTATAGATGTCCTTAAAGTCAACTCCACACAAGGAAAAATGGTTCTTAAATAGTGGATACTCTCGACACATGACGGGCAACAAAAACAAATTCATCTATATCACATCAAAGAATAGATGACACGTAAGCTTTGGTGACAGCTCAAAAAGGTAGAATTATTGTAACGCCCCAAAAATTCGGTTCGTTATGTGACATAAATATAATAATTAGAGTTATTCTAAGACAATCATTCCACAAAAGTTAATATTTAACACATATAATATAGCTTGCGTTCCTGCGCATTGCACACCATGTTTAATTTTACATGCCAACTAAAATAATTTACAGGAAATTACAAAAATAAATAAAAGTCTTCAGCCTTTGATCATTTAAGTGAACCACGGCTCCACATACTCATCTGCAGCCTCTTCGATTGTATTCTCCTCTTCATGACGTGGCATGAAACGTCATGAGCTGCGAAGCCCAGAAAGAATCTCCCGAACCCAATATTTCTAACACTTAATACATACGATAGGATATAATAAATTATGATATGCGACAATGATGTAAACCCTAATTCACGACCGGGACTCCTTTACGCCGAAAGGATCCGACAAAACTCAACCACCCCAGATTACAACTTCAGACATTTAAACCAGACAGTCCGAAAGGCCCACCTTGTCACACCATGAATCGTAGCAAAGTGATATACCCAACTACCTCATGAATGCCACAAGGGCGGTGGGGTACTGCCAGG
>JAUTBS010401415.1:0-17325 GCA_032361285.1 Aequorea victoria | reverse complement strand
TTTTAAAATGGAAGCTATCATGTGAAAATTAGTTCTGATGAATTTTGGGTAATCCCTCTATTATATATATATATTTTTACTCTGAATTAGTTGATCTTTTTCCTAATCTTGAATATTTGAACACCATAAGACAGTTTTTTGGGTCTATACAAATACTGAAAGATTATTATATAAGAGAGCTTACCCCAGTAGAGGAAAAACTAATAAGAGAGCTTTGAACCAAAAAAATCTTAAGCCAGCATACAATTATTGTATAAGATTATTGTTAAACTCAAAATGAGACCCAACAAACTCTATGCACTCAAGATTATTGTATTGCTTCCTATTTTGCCAAGTCCAGTTCATTATTTGCTTTAGTTCACTCATGTTATTAGTAATCCTCTCCGTGTCAATTTCATTGAAGTTATCGTGCCGTAGTAATACTGCTATTGTTGGGTTATTAGGGTGGGAGGGTTGTACAATATAAGATTTTCTATGTAAACAAAATCAATGCCATGAAAAATGGATCAACTATTAATATAAGTTTATCATAACTGTACTTTTAATTTGATTTGGTTCTTATTCCAAGAAAATAAAGTGCATCTTTGATCCTTCCAATGTGAATAACTAATCATTAAAGTTGTTTTCTAATTATTTATATTGGTTTACTGATTTAATATTTTATGAATTTTGATTGAAGGAGTGGAAGAAACGACCTTACACATTAACAACTGTACAGGGGTGAATTCGTATAGGGTGATGGATCGGATGGAAACTTTACCGGGCTGTCTCAAGTCCAAAATAGAGGACCTGTAAGAGAGAGAAACATAAAGAGGCCAGTAGGGTGTGGCCTGAATCCCCCCTCCGATGGTCAGATTAGTAGTGGTAGTGTTGAGAGGAAGATGAAGACAGAGAAAAGGCTTAGAGAGAGAAAGTTAGGATTTTGTGTGCATGAGTTGCGTACCTTGTCTCATGTCTCCAATTGTCCTTATATTGACTCCCCCCTCCCTAGAAAGGTGGACACACAATCTCTTTTGACCTCACTGTGTCACCCCCATTTTTGGTAATGGCGGCGTCTGCGCCGAATTTAATAGCAGGACACGCCAATGTCGCGACAGAGGCGTGCAGTGCATTAATGAGCATTTATGGTGTGAACTTCGGCTGCCTGGAGCTCAGCGTGGAGCTTGTCCATGCCACTAGTTGATGCAGGCCCTCACTCTTCCATACCGTGCATGCGGTTGTTCGGCTTTCATGCCATCTTGGGCACCCGGACCGATCCCTCATGAGATTAGCTAAGGATACACCTATCATTGGGCTATCATTTTGCCTAGACATGGGGCTGACCACATATGGGTTTGGGTCATTATTCGTCACCTGACCCACTGGCTAGGTTGTTATTATCTTGGCCCTCTTTATTTGCCCCCAGCTCTATTGTTTCGTGCCGAAATGCTGGTGCTGCACTTTTATGTCTAGAATTCTGGAGTTTAGTCACTGATGTTCAGCAGCTGATGGGTTTGGTACTTTTATCTTGATGTTTGGGATGCGTTCTCGGCCCCCACATGTCATAGTCTGGTTCGTCGTCTGTTGACGCTTCGTATCGTTCATAAAAGTTTTACGGTGGCTTCTGGGGGTTCGCATTAGGGTTTCATTTGTTTGTATCCAGTTGGCAGGTGTCAAGCATTTCAAACGCCGATGGGACGCGAATATCAGGCCGTCATTGCCCCCGCTGTTCAGGCGCCTACGTGTCCCCTTCTGGTTGGTAGACCGTTGACGTTCCCGAGCAGCAATGATGGTTTACTTGTTTGGTCATGACGTGTAGATCTTCTATTGGCCAGCATCTTGGCCTGAAATGACCATTGGAGCGCCGTTTATGATCTTCAGAGTTTGGCCATGATGTGTCATGCACCGATTGGCTTATGTCTTACTGACGCTTGGGTGAAATGCCCTTTTATTTCCCCGAGGTCTTCTATAAAAGCCTCTCCCTCCTTTGTTTTCATACTTTTGAAACCCAACCAACTCAATCTTCTCTGTGCTCTACCCTCTTCCCTGACCTCCGTCTCCGTCACTTCAGAAGGCTCTTTGAAGTTTCTCTTGGAAACATGCCAATCATCCTGACCGGAGTACCCCATCTCTGACACCTTCGTCGCCGCCGTCGTTGTAAGCACAGTCCACTCGTAAGTTCTCTTCTTCCCCTTTTCTGCTTTGTTCTTGTCTCTATTCTTGCTTCTCTTCTTGTGCCTATTCTTCCTTCTCTTCTTCCATTACCCATCTTGGCCCATAGTTGTTTAGGGCTTCATTTTAGAGGCTCTTAATAATTGGTAACTTCAAGGTCTAGGGTCTTCCTGTTTCTGCTTTATTTCTGGTCTGCCTTCTTGTCTCTTACATTTTTCTGCCATTGTTGTGGCTTCTAAATTCACCTTGCCATTTCTCTCGTTTCTCTAGGTTCAAACCTACCTATCGTTCATTCTAGATCTTAGCACCGAGGCTCGGCTCATTGGCCATCTTGGCACATTCTTAAGTTGTGCTTCATTGATTTTTTATATAGGTAAGTTTAGAAGCCTTTGTTCCTCGTTCTCGGCCATGGCCGATTTCCAAAGGTCGTACAGAATCCCTAACGATGTCGGTCTTGAGCTTTATGACGAGAGCTCGGCTAAAACTCTTTGCGATTTCGGCCACATGGCCTTTCCCATAGTCTTCATCGTTGAAGGGGGAGTTCGGTTTCCCCTTGATCCCTTTCTTCAGCGCATTATGGCCGAATGCCATCTCTGCCCTTTCCAAGTGTCTATCAATTTATTTCAGATTGTTATGGGGGTGGTTGAGATCAACAGCCGGCTTGGCATCAATCTCGACATCCCCAAAATCTTTAGATGTTATATCCTTGGACACACCAAGGATATGAGTACCCATTATTTTCGCCTTCGAGCTTGAACCAGGGAGCTGGTCACCGACCTGCCAGACTCAGAAAAAAATGCCGCCGACTTCCTCCTCGTCACCGACAATTTTGAGTACGACACCAACGAGGATGGTGGATGGTACGTGCCGAGGTACGATGGCATGCCAAGTCAGTTTTGTCCCTCTTCTCTGTCCTTTCTTTGTTTAGCCATGCTGACACTTCCCTATCTATTATACTGATATCATGTTTTCCCTTTTACAGATGCCAACCTTCATTCGCGCTAGAAGAGGCTAACCAGATCGGTCTTAGTTGACCAGACCCTGTAGTTTCATCGTCGAGACGCCCATACTTGCTGCGGTACGAGCCTTCATACACCCACACGCTAGATAAAAGGTTCCGTTCGGCCCCTGCTACGTCATTAGAGATGCCGAGGATCCCCAAGACCTTCAACCTTAAGGCGGTTATGATTGGCAAGATGGCCTCCGGAACACCTGGCTCCACGAGTTGATCCCCTCTCTGTCCGCGGGACCAATCTCTGGCTGCTGCTTGGCCTACCCTCCAGGTTGCACCGCCTACCCCTACTTCTGAGGCTCGATCCGCTGAGACCAAAGAGGTTCCTCCTCTTAACAAGATAAAAGTCTGAGGAACCAATCAGCTGCAGAAGGTGCAAACTCTCGGCCGCACGTTGAACCCCTCGTCATCCCCGATGACGAGTCCTTCCCCGCCGTATGGAGACCAAAGTTGTACCATGACGGCAAGACACTAACGGATGACATGGCATCTGCCGACCTGGTTTCTGTGTCCTTCGCCCTATCAAGGGTCGTTCTCTTACCGAAGGACATAGATGCCCGGATAGCTAAGAACAAAGGCCAATTTTTGGGCTTGGTCATTCATTCCAGCATCCAGGTAACTCTTCTTCTCTGTCATATATCCGCTCTTTGATGAGTTTGGTTGCTAACATTTATTTTTCCTTGCCTTCTGACAACGTTCAACTTCTTTTATGCACAGCCTACAGGACCTCCATACTTTGCTCAGCCGGTTTGGTGACCTGAAGAGCAACAACACCGGTCTCAAGAAAGCCAGGGCCAAGATAGCACATCTCTTGAGCAACAGATGATCGAGGTCCAAGGGCTTGAGGATAAGCTGTAGGCATCCGCTAAGGAGCTCGAAGCCTTGTGGGTCAAGGAGGCCGAGCTAGTGAAGGCCCTCCTAAAGGCCTATGCCAGCTTGGACGTGCTGTAAGAAAGCCAGGACGAGTTGGAGACCTTAAAGAAGGTCCAGTCAGACATGGAGGGGACCAGAGTCGAGTGGGAGGACGATGCCTGGCAGGTCAGCTAGGTGCTCACCTGGTTGAGAACTGCAAGGTGGAGCTTGTCCTGATCGATCGGCGAGAAGGTTGGACGGCTGCTCTGGCGTGGCTTAATGTTGAGGAGGCCTCCTCTATGCTCGCCCTGGCCGAAGTTCCCTCTGCCGTCGTCGACTAGGCTCTGGCCCCTGCCGTGGTTACTGAGCCCTCCGCCGAGGTGCCACCTCCTCCACCCATCGAGGGTACTACTCGATAGAGCTATCTTTTTCTGTTTTCTTATAGTTTTTTGTCTTTTTTGTACTTTCGGAGTTTGACCATTTTGGTTGTAAGGCTGGCTCCTTTTTGTAGCATTTGGGCAAGACTTTCCGTCAATATAGCCTTTTCCCTTTTTACAAAACTATATACTTTGCATTTGGCTACTTTCTTTTCTTTCATGCCGAGTCTGCTTGATGTTTGTCACTCTTGTTCATATTTATGCGAATTGTTTATACAAGTGCAGAGAGAAGAACTGCCGATCACCCCAACGCATGATCGGCTAACTTTGTGCTTGGCCGTTCATCTCCTATCATAAAGTTAAAAATCGAACAAGTGTCGATCATCTTTCACCGAGACCTCGTGGGTTCGGCCTTTCACACTAAAAAATTAAAAATTGAACAAGTGTCGATCATCTTTCGCCGAGACCTTGTGGGTTCAGCATTTCGCACCAAAAAATTAAAAATGGAACATGTGTCGATCATCTTTCACCGAGACCTCATAGGTTCAGCCTTTCAAAACAAAACTATTAAAATTGAAGTGTTGATCATCTTTCATTGAGACCTCATAGGTTTCGAGCCCGGGGGCTTTTTTTCTGGGTAGTTCGAGCCGATTTTCACTATTCGAGTCCGGGAGCTGTTCAAAGCCCTTACATGACCGAGCTATTCGAGCCAGTTTGGACTATTCAATTTCGAAAGCTATTCAAAGGCCCTGCATGACCGAGCTATTTTAGCCTATTTGGACTATTCGAGTCTGCGAGCTATTCAAAGCCCCTACATGACCAAGCTATTCAAGCCGGTTTGGACTATTCGAGTGCGGTAGCTATTCAAAACCCCTGCATGACCGAGCTATTCGAGCCAATTTGGACTATTCAAGTCCGGGAGCTGTTCAAAGCCCCTATATGACCGAGCTATTCGAGCCAGTATCTGATTCTTTGAGACTTGGAGCTGTTGAATCGAGGCTTCAGATTAATCAGGTGAATGCAAGTATTTTTCATTGATGATCCCTTTCATCGTTACATGATATGGCCGAGCAAATGATGGGCAAAATAACATGGTTGTCAGTGGAAGAAAAATATCAAGTTGGCTCTATTCCAAGTCCTGGGGATCTCCTTGCTGCCGAGATCTTCAAGCTCCGGCTCCTGCGGTGCTCTGAATTTTTTAGGGACCCTCCCAATTTGCGCTGAGCTTTCCTTCTGTAGGGATCTTGGTGTTTCCCATGACCTTCTGTAGTACCAAGTCGCCTGGGGAGAAGTCCCGAGGTCGGACCTTTTTGTTATGCTCCCTTGCCATTTCTTGTTGGTAGGCTTGAATTCTAAGAAGGGCCGTTTCCCTTCGTTCTTCGGCCAGGTCCAAATCTCGGGCAAGAATTTCTTCATTGTTTCCTGGGGAAAATAGATCAGTACTCATTGTCAGGTGGCCGATCTCATAGAGGATTATCGCCTCAGTTCCGTACGTCATTGAGTATGGAGTTTCACCCGTTGATCATCATGGCGTTGTCCTGTAAGCCCAGAGTACATTAAGTAGCTCATCCACCCATCTGCCTTTTTCTCTTTCCAGTCTCTTCTTTATACCATCCAAGATGGTCTTGTTGGACGCTTCAGCCTGCCCATTGCACTGTGGGTACTCTGGAGTTGAGTTGTAGAATTCTGCACCTAGTTCGCTCAAGAAAGTTTGAAAGATTCTTTCATCGAACTGAGTGCCGTTGTTAGAGATCAAGGCTCTTGGAATTCTAAACCTCGTGATGATGTTTCTCTACACGAAGTTCTTGATGTCCACCTTCATGATGTTGGCTAGAGGTTCAACTTCTACCCACTTGGTGAAGTAGTCCATGGCGGTGATGATGAACTTCTTGTTGTTTACTACTTTTGGGAGTGGTCCCACGATGTCGAGACCCCACTAAGCGAAAGAACAGGGACTGACAAGAGGCTTGAGTTCTCCAGCGGGTTGATGGATCATGGATGCAAACTTCTGGAACTTCTCACATTTTTAGACGTACTATTGGGCATCTTTCTGCATGTACGATCACTAATAGCCCTGTGTTACAGCTCGATGAGCTAATGACCTGCCCCATGTGTGGCTCCCGTAGATGCCTTCATGAATCTCAAATAGGAGGTCGTTCACAGTGTTCGGGTGCACACAGAGGAGGTAGGGACCGGTGTATGACCGTCTATACAGATTGTCTTCGGGAGAAATCTAGAACCGAGCTGCCTTTAGCCTGATTTTGTGCGGCTCCCTTTTGTCGGCGGGGAGGTGTCCTGTCTTCAAGAAGGCGACGATCGGATCCATCCAACTCGGCGCTAGCTCAGCTGGGAGGACTTCCTCTGGAGTATATTCTTCAATACTGGGCTCGACTAGGACTTCCACTATTATCTGCCTCTTGTAGCTAGAGATGCTAGTTGTGGCTAAGGATGCGAAGGCGTCGGCATGGCTGTTCATCTTGCAGTGAAACTATTCAATCCTGAAGTCCTTGAATCTTCCAATCTCGCTTCTTGCCCTTCCCCGGTGCCGAGCCATCCTATCGTCACGGGCCTCATATACTCCTGTTAGTTGGTTAACAACCAACTGGGAATCGCTGTATGCTTCAAGTTTGGCTATGGGAAGTCTCTTGGCCGTTCGGAGGCCGGCCAAGAGGGCTTCTTATTCGACCTCATTGTTTGAGGTGGGAAAGTTAAGTTTTAGTGACTGCTCCATGTTAATCCCTTCTGGTGAAATAAGGATGAGGCCGACACTTGCACCTCTATTATTGGATGCACCATCAACCTGGAGCTTCCATGCCTCTCCCGAAGGTTCATTCCACGCCGAAGAGGGTTTCTTCTCCCTGAGCTTGGCAGTCTTGGGCTCAGAGGTTCTAGCTGGGGAGCTTGCTTTCTCTACCACTTCGGTAGGACGGGCGAGCATGGGGCCCATGCAGACTTTGATTTTGGTCGGGCACCCCATTATTTCGGCCAATGGAGTGAATTTTGCGATGCAGTCAACCAGGACCTGTCCTTTGATGGCCGTTCTTGGCTCAAAACTAATGTGATACTCACTGAGCTCCATGACCCATCTCAAAATCTTACTCGTGAGATCGGCCTTGTCGAGTAATTCCTTTAGAGGGTATTCAGTTAGGACCGTGATGGGGTGAGCCTGGAAATAGTGTATGAGCTTCCTTAAAGCTACGATGAGGGCGTAAGCCAACTTCTCCAATGGTAGGTACCTTATTTCTACCTCAGATAGTGTTTTGCCGATGTAGTATACCGGCTGATGTTGGTGGTCTTCCTCCCTAACCAGTACACCACTCACAGCATGCTTCGATACGGCTAAGTATAGGTAAAGGGCCTCCCCTCCGATGGGGGTGGTGAGGAGTGGGGGTGAGGCTAGGTACTTCTTGAGCTCTTTTAGGGCATCGTCGGCCTCCTTAGACCATTGGAAGTCTTTGCTCCACTTTAAGGCTTGGAAAAAGGGGCAACACTTGTCTGAAGAACGGCTGATAAATCGGTTCAATGCCACGACCATCCCTATCAATTTCTAGACGTCTTTAACTATCTTCAGCTTCACTACTGCTTGGATCGCGCGGATCTAGTCTGGATTTTCCTCAATCCCTCTGTGTGTCATAAGAAACCCGATAAAATTACCAGACCATACACCAAAGGCACACTTCGAGGCATTCAACTTGAGCCTGTGCCTTTTCAAGATGTCAAACTTACCCTGGAGATCGCTGATGTGATCCTTCTTATCTTTAGACTTCACCACTATGTCATCGATGTAGGCTTCCATCACCTTTCCCATCATCTCCCCAAACATTCTGGTCACCATCCTCTGATATGTCGCATCCGCGTTCTTCAGGCCGAACGGCATGTCCTTGTAACAGTAGGTTCCTCTTGGCGTGATGAACCCGGTCTTCTCCTGATCTGACCTGTGCAACGCGATCTAATGATAGCATTTATAGGCATCAAGGAAACTCATACTAGGATGGCCAACCATTGAGTCTACGACCTGGTCAATTTTGGGGAGGGAGAAGCTATCATCAGGCAAGCCTTGTTCAGGCTTGTGAAATCTACGCACACCCTCCATTTTCCTGCCTTCTTCTTTACCACAATCGTGTTCGACAACTAATTTGGGTAGTTAACTTCACGTATGGCGTCAGCCTCCAGAAGCTTAGTGACCTCATCGACAACAGCTTCGACATGCTGGAGGGGCAATCTTCGACTTCTCTGCTTGATCGGCCTGAAAGCTGGGCTTACGTTGAGTCGGTGGAAAATGAAATTCATGTCCACCCCAGGCATTTCGTATAGCATCCAGACAAATACTTCGATGTTGGCTTTCAGAAAGGCAACCATCTCAGCCCTTTCCTGTTCGGATAATGTTGATCTTAGTAGGAAGAACTTCTGTGGATTCGAGTCATCGAGGGGAATCATGAGGAGATCCTCCACAGCTTTGTCTGATGCTTCCCCGCCGACATACTCCAAGACCGGTTGATCAATTATACTTGTCATGTGGTCTTCTTTATTTTGAGGGCGGCCACAAAACATTCCTTTGAGATGACCTGATCGCCGTAGACGACTTCTATCATGTCCTCTCTCGAGTACTTCATCAGTTGGTTGTAGGTGGAAGGCAGAGCCTTCAGCTCGTGGAGCCACGACCTGCTTACAATGGCGTTATATGCTGAGGGTATGTCCACCACGAGGAAGTCTGTCTCGATCATGACCAAGCCTGCTCTGATAGGGACTGTGACCCTCCCCAGGGGCCATACTGGTTGTGAATTGAAACTGACGAGCAGAGTGAGCAAAGGTTTCAGGTTTGATCCTCCCAGGCCAAGCTTTTTGAACAGTTCATAGTACATGACCTCGGCCGAGCTCCCCTGATCTACCAAGATTCTCTTGACATAAATTCCAGATAGATTTAAAGTGATCACCAGGGCATCGTTATGGGGTTGCTGAACCCGATCCTAGTCTACCTCAGTGAATGATATCTCAGCTGCTGCGTACTCGGCCCTCGGCCTCTTGGCTGACTACACCTGCATTACGGCCTATTGGTGCTAAGCCTTCTACATTCGACCACTTAGGTCGTTTCTCTCCTTGTGATCCATCAGGCCGTGGATCATGG
The DNA here is from genome assembly GCA_032361285.1 of Aequorea victoria. Classification (NCBI taxonomy): domain Eukaryota; kingdom Metazoa; phylum Cnidaria; class Hydrozoa; order Leptothecata; family Aequoreidae; genus Aequorea; species Aequorea victoria. Next base: position 7,808 of record JAUTBS010401415.1, on the reverse strand, counting down.
CTATCTCTCATCGTGTTTGCTCGACAGCAGGAGCATGCCTCTAGTCGGTAGCTGGGGCCCTTTTCTGGTTCAGCCCTTGGTTTGCCTGCTCGTTAATGTACTCCTTGAGGTGTCCCTGTCGTACCAAGTCCTCCAAGTGTCTCTTGAGCGAGTGGCAGTCTTCCGTTCGGTAGCCTACCTCTTTGTGATACGAACACCTCCATCGAACCTTGTCTCTAATAGATGCCTGGATAGTTGCTCCAGGCATCCTCTAGGGCCATACAAAGTAGGGTTTATCCCGTATCTTGGAGAGGATCTGATAGATCGGCTCCTTAAATATCATGTTAACCGCGACCTGTGCATCACCCTCGGGTCGGCCAAATCTTTCAGGTCGGCTGTATCGACCGGATCGGCCATATTTCTCCGCTCGGCCGAAATCCCTTCTTTATTTCTTGGAGGGGCTATCCATATTTTCGGGAAAGGTCCTCCAGCGGCTGGTTACCCCTTCGAAGTTTGCCCCACTGACGTCTTTTTCCTTATGGATGTGCTGCTCTACGTTCCTCATTAGATCTCTAATCTTCTGGGGGGATCCATTGTCAATGCCCCAATTAACTCGCTGCCACGAGCTAGGCCTAGTCTGAAAGATGCTACGGCCAAATCCTCACTACAATGGCTGATGTCATTATAGGTCTCCCAATACGGACCCGCGCAGGCTCACAGTGTCTTCTTCCTTCCCTTCCTCGGGGCTAGGAGCGAGTTGATGTCTTTTTCCACCTCTACACATGTGACGAAGCGAGCTTCAAAGGCCAAAGCCAGGTCTCCCCAACTGTTAATAGAAGCGGCCGACAACCTGTCGAACCATTTCAGGCCAGTTTCCCCAAGAATGGATTGGAAAACCTTGCATATGAGAGGGTCATTTCCACTCTATAGAGTCATCATCTGTCGGTAGTAGCTCAGGTGCAAGTTTGGATTTGCCTTCCCATCGTAGGATGTGAACTTTGGCAAGGAGAAATCCTTTGGTGGAATAAGAGCCTCTATCTTTTCTGAGAATGGTGTAGCGAGATGTTTTTTGGCCATTGGAAGGGAGATCGGCACACTGGGCTCTGCCCGACCATCATTGCATTTTGTCGTATTTATCGAGTAGTGACTCTGTTCGGCTGCTCCTTTGTTGTTTCGCCTTTCGCTCTTACTGGCCACTTTGGCCAGCCTCCTCCTTGTGATGAACTCCCTTAATTCAGAACCATGGTGGGAGAAGCGGGTCTGGCTTCCTTTATGTCTGGAGTCTCTGGTGGGGGGAACATAATTGCTACCTTCACTGCTCCAGGTGTGGGATCTGGCGTCGCCTTCTTTTTCTAGGGCGGGCGTAAGGCACCTCTTTGCCAGATGAGGTGGGTCCTTTCTTTGTGACGTCGCCTTGCATTTACTCATTGTTCCCTCATCATCAAGCTTCTACCTCTAGTTTTTTTCCTTGAGGACCGCTCGTAACTGAGCGATCTCCTCCCTCATTGCATTCACAGTGGCTTCGTGGTCTAAATCATCTTCCAACCGTCGTGGGGTCTGGTACATAGGTCTCTTTCCCTGCTGTTTATCATTCATCTTGGTGGTGATTTTATCGACCATACTCTGTCCTTGCTCCGATCCATTGTCATCCCCCTATAGATTTTCTCTGGAAAGGGATGCTATGGACAGTGGTTAAGCTTTTCTGGTGAGATTCCCATATACGGTGCAAAATGTACAGGGGTGAATCCGTATGGGGTGATGGATCAGATGGAAACTTCACCGGGCTATCCCAAGTCCAAAATAAAGGACCTATAAGAGAGAGAAACGTAAACTGGCCGGCGGGATGTGGCCGGAATCCCCCCTCCGACGGTCGGATTAGTACTGGTAGTGTTGAGAGGAAGAGGAAGACAAAGAGAAGGCTTCGAGGGAGAAAGTTAGGGTTTTTTGTGCATGGGTTGCATACATTGGCTCATGTCTTCAACTATCCTTATATAGACTCCCCCCTCCGTAGAAAGGTGGATACACGATCTCTTTTGACCTCATCATGTCACCCCCATTTTTGGTAATGGCAGCGTCTGTGCCAAATTTAATGACAAGACACGCCAATGTCGCGTTAGAGGCATGTAGTGCATTAATGAGCATTTATGGCGTGGAGCTCGGCCACGCCACTAGTTGATGCAGACCCTCACTCTTCCATACCGTGCACGCGGCTGTTCGACTTTCATGCCATCTTGGGCACTTGGACGAATCCCTCGTGAGATCAGCTAAGGATACACCTATCCTTGGGCTGTCATTTTGCCTGCTATGGGGCCGGCCACATATGGGTTTGGGTCGTTATTCGTCACCTGACCCACTGGCCAGGTTGTTGTTATCTCGGCCGCCTTCAACAACGTTGGTATGTCTTTACCATCGTGGTTTTGTCATTTGTTTTCTATAATCACTGTTTCTATCAAGATTTTCAACATTGGAAATTGTATATTTGACTAATGTTTCTTTCATTTCACTCAATATTGTATTTTATCAATTTTACATTTTCAACATTGTGTGATTGAGTGTGGTGAATGAAAGAATCGAAAGTTGTATTTTTCATTCCCATTATGAATATTTTATGTTGTGATCAAAATTGTTTTACTTAATGAGATGTTGAAATCTTGTTGTGTCCACTTATGTAGCCACAAGTGCATTGAGTTAATTGGAGAAGTAATTCTCATAAATGTTTTCAAACTAACTCACATCTTGCAAGAAAGTTTAATTTTTTGTATTTAATCATGTATTTTGTTACAATCATTTTATTTTTGGTATCTTTTTTTTTTATTAATGCAACTTTTGATTAGCAACATGAGTGTGATCTCAACCATTAAAAGACACCTCTCTCACAAAGATGGAAATGTTACTTTTGATTTTTAGTTTAAGATGAGTTTAGCCTATAATTTTGAGGTTTGTGCTAATCAAGCAATTTACTATTTGTGGCCTAGGAAATTGAGAGAAAATAATATGGGAATTATCTTGCTAGCATTTTCTATGAACTATTAAACTCTCTCTCTAATTATCTTTCTCTATTTTGCTCATTTGTAGTTATATTTGAATCTCATATGCCTGTGGGCACATTTGGATCACCTACCACTCAAGTAAATTTTGAATTTTTTACAACTCTCTCTATATCGATATACGTATCTCATTTGTTTATCATTTTTTAACATTCTTTTTACTTTACATATTGTTCTTAGTGTTCTGTCCTATATTCGTTTTGGCCTAAAATAATTCCCATTTTTTAAAACTGATCATAGTTGATCATGTGGGGTTATTACTACTTGATTCCAAGGAAAATAGTTTTTCACTCATGGTTTTATGTTTTTCAATTTATTTTTCTCCTTCTAGCGACTAACAATAGATAGTAGATAAAATCTTTGTAACAAGCAGAATTGATAGGACATAATAAATTAATCTATTAATGATACAAGATATAGTAAATAATGCTTCAATGTAATCGTAATAAGGTAACTTGACTCACTCTGTATCAATAGTGTGTGTATTTCGTATTAATAACTAATTATATTGTTTTCATAAATTACTACTTTGTCGTACATACTCCTTGATGAAAACAATGCATTGAAGTTGACACGTGGACATTTTGAAAAGTGGTTAAGAACAAGTTTAGAAAGGAATAAAACTAAAGACATTCCAAAATTAGAGGCGTCAGAAGACATTTTGAAAAGAACAAGTTTGAAAACACTATTATCATATATAGTTGTTTGTAAAGTAAACACATATTTTGTTTGGAAAACACTACTAATGGCCCGCTTATTGTTAATTGAATTTCATTACTTTCTTTGTTAATGTTTGGTTCAGTATTATGCTTTTTATTCATTTTGTTGTTAACTAGCATACCCCTCAATCTCTCCCCACACAATCTATATCGATTGATCAAATAAGTATAAATTTTTAAGTTGGCTTTATTATAATTTTTTGCAAAGTTGTCATTTTCTTTTTTGATGATTATAGGATTTCACCAATCAGATGAATCATATGGTAATTCATTTAGCTTAAGAAGAAGAAGGTGCAATTATCAAACATCTTTTGGTTTAGGAACATGACATCAAGTGCAATGGTGATATGATTGACTCAAATATGTTTTCAGTCCTTATTTTTTGAATTTTTCAAAGAGTGTGTTAATTATGTGCTACTTTTTTTATAGATTAGATTTATTGTTTTTGTCATTCGAAGCTATGTCATTTGGAGCTATGCCATTTGGACTATTGTAGACAGGGCATTCTATTGTACATTAAAACAAGGAGGGCTGTAGGTCTGGTAAGCAAAATTTTGAAATAGTGTGACATTGTTTCGAAAAGCACTGCATTGTTGTCTATATGGGTAAAATAAAGACATCCTTGTTATCTTTTTTGGTAATCAACTTTTCAATTCTTTTGATTTTACAACACCTTTTTGTTTTTAATTTTTGTCATCCCAGTGTCGATTGGACTTCTCTTTCAACCTTTGGTAATCGTACCAATGCGGGTTCCTGTGGATGAAGACCTAGTTTTCTTTTATATCATCTTTCTTAAGATCTGAACTATACTGGTGAGCATATAACATTTTGTATTGAATGAAGGCATTTATTTTTTGTAATCAATAATGTTGGGCTTGATCAACCTAATATTATGTATTTGTAATGAAGTTAATCAGTATTCTGCTAAATGAATGATGGATGAAATAGTTTTAATATTGACCCATTGTGTGTTGAGATGATGATGAAATTGATAAGTAAACAACTGTGTATTTGCGTATATTGAGGGGTTGAGATTCCTAAAAATTTGTCAATTTATTTTTTATATTATCGACAAGAAAGTTGCAAGGATTTACCTTTTAAATCTCTAAATAAATAATTTTTGGTTGTGTCTATATATGTGGTGCAAACAAATTGATTTTGTGCTTAATGATTTCAAACATATAACAATTTAATTATTTTTAGAAATTTTGTGTTTAATTGTTTCGAACATATAACAACTTTTATATGATCCTCTAACAAGTTTGTCGTCAATGGAACTTATTGAATCTGTGAAAGTATCCCCTAGCAAAAGGTGATATTGAATTACAGTTGAAATGATCAATATTTGATTTTGTAGCTCATCTCTCATTCTCCATGATCTAAGATTTTACTCACGTGTTACATAATTTTTTAATTAATAGGTAGCTTGAATTAGTATCACAATCTTATCCAAAGAAACTCATCTCAGCTTTATTATATTTCTTAGTTTATGTGTATTATTTTCTACAAAAATAATAATAACTTTGTTTGTTTAAATGCAGTCATGAGTTGACCATTATGTCTTAGTTCAAGTGTTTTAAATTAATATCTTGGGAAAGATGGAAGCTTCAATGATCATGAAAATTTAAGATGGATGTTGGTTTATTGTTGTGGAGTGCATTCTTGATTGTGAGTTTACTTGCTCTCCCAACCATTGCAACACAGTTGGTAGAACAAGTCTAGGGGAAGTGTTATTTATTTATTTTTTCTAAATGTTTTAATAATAGTGCTTTTGAGCATGGAGATTTTCATTTTTCTTTTCTGCATTCTTCAAAGGGAATTTTGAGTCTGCTTTATCATTTTTAGAAACCAATATTATCATAATTGTATCTATACAAATTATTTATCACTAAGTACTAAAAAGAAATTTTTCTTGCTTTGATACTAGAATATTAGCAACATTTATGAGTGATTTAATTCTATTAAAACAAAAGTAATGAGATATGCACATTGGTTAAGTGTTCATTTTAAGACAGGTGATGTTCATTTTAACTCATGAGTAGCTGTTCCATGGGGTCATTTTTACTTATTTTGTATTGTCTTATGATGAAAAGGCATTCGTGGTGTTTTGTGAGTGTTGTTTGATTTATAACTTCATACTTTTAACAAAGATGTGTAATTTTGCTTTTAGGTAGGGTTTGGAGTTAGAGTTGGATTGATTTTAATTGGAATCAAATGGTATTGAAAGTTAATTTAGACACAAGTCATCTCCTAGTTAATTCAATATTATGTAACGAATTTTCTTCGTCACTTAACCAATTATTTGTTATCACTTCTGTGACAACTCAAGTCGTCACTAAACTTTTGTAAAATTGTGACAATATATTATTGTCACGATAGTGTCACAAATTATTTGAATATTTTATTACAAATTTTATCGTCACTAAACCAAGTGTCGATTATCACTTTTGTACGAATCGTGACATAATTTAATTGTCGCAAAAAACTTTTATTTTAGTAGTTTTGTGATGACTTTATTTTTGTCACTAAAATATTATACTATTTGTGACAACCCCTTACAGTCACAAACAATAATTAGGTGTTATTTATTTGGCGTCATATATTAGGACCTGTTAATGAAAAATCTGCAAGAAAAATGCTTTTGCCATCAAAACAGAAAAAAGTATCAATAATGAACATCCAAATTTTAATTAATTGAGAAAATTCTACAATCTGCAGCTATAAAGAGAAGAACAAACAATCCATATTAACATCTAAAAACATTCTTCAAAATTAACATTCACTCATATGTCTATCAAAAGCAAAACAACGAAGTGCTCGTTTGTTGTGAAGTGCTCGTTTGTTGTGAAGAGCTTCAGCTTAATAGAGTTTGATGTGACCGGTCTAATGTTCAAGTCTGAAAGGCTCAAGTTTCAAAGTTAAGAAATTGAAAATTTTCAAAATCTTGTTCGAACTCTAACCGTCTAAATTTTGAAAAGTTTTCAAAAAGAGACTTAATTTTATTTTAAATAAAAAATATCTACCCAAACAAGCCTCTTGACCTAAAAATAATTTTTTTTTTAAATATTTTAAACCCTAAAACACTATTTTTGACATAAAAATACCTTAAAGTCCAAAAATGGACCCGCGCCACCCTGATTGCCAGTCCGGCAAAAAAGCCCAATGCAACTATAACAACCCATGATTCATTTTAAACCAAAAACACAGATTCATCTGACGATCATAAGATTAATAATCGTCTAAGTAATGATTCAAGTAATATTTTAACATGAAATATTTAAAATATGTGAATGGGCTTATGAAGTGAATGAAGACCCACATAATTAATAAAGGTTATGTGAAAGTCCATAAGTGCTAAGCAAACACTAAGCGTCATGAAATGACAATTATCGTTCTAAAATCGAGAAATAAAATTCTAAATATAAATGGAAGAATGTGATAAGATGGTTAAAGCGGGCCAAAGAATATGCCATATTGGAAAGGCTTGAAAACAATAAGGACAAGTATATAAAAAATAAAACAACATGAGTTCTTCGATTTGGGCACAAGTAAAGCCGAAAAATATTAAAGGTCACAAAGAAAAATTGAACCGAAGTATTGGGCCAATGATTAGAGAATGCCCATATAAGATTAACAAATACCCAAACTAATGAAAAGAAACTAAGTAAAATTATGAAAGTCTAGAAATAAATTTTGGCGTAATTTTTAACATAGGCCAAAAATATATAAATTAAAATGGGCTAAATGATGGAACACTTATGAAAGATTAAACTAAGACCCAAAATATTATTATAATTTAGTAGATGGGCCAAACAAGTAGAATTGAGCCAAATGAAAAATGCCCAAAATGAAAGGAGAAAACTAACTCATTAAGCACAAAAGTTGGGATTAGGGCCTTGGCCCAAATATAATAAGGGCTCAATATAAATAAATATGTAAGTTAAATTCTTATAATTGAGGCCCAATGGATTAAGTTCCAAGCCCAAGCTAGAAAATGTACAAAAATAGAAAGTTTTGACCCAAAAATATAATTTTAGCCCAAATTAATTTTAATTTTCATAAA
>JAUTBS010401404.1:0-10157 GCA_032361285.1 Aequorea victoria | reverse complement strand
CCCCCCCCCCCCCCGCATAAAATAGGAGGGGAAGCCTAATATCGACGATGGCGGGTATGACGTGATGGCTTCGAAGTGGAGGTCACAGATGTAGAAGCATTGTTCAGGTCCACGTCATCGTCGCTATCAGTCCCATGCCCTCGACAAACTCCAGTCCGCAGGGCAGACCCCTGGGAGGCTGCAGGTAGACTGGTAGCTATCGGAGGAACACCAGGGGAGGAAGAGGATATCTCGTGCACTGAAGTACGGCTGACAGAGGGGCTGCAAAAAAAAAAGAGGGAGAGAAAAGGAAAAAGGATAAGTATAAAAAATATATATATACGTGTGCAATAAATAAATAAAAAGGTAGAAGGAAGGCCTACGAGCTACTAAATGATAAAAATATATACTCACTGGTCAAGGAGGAAGAGGACGACGTCGAGGGACGGGGTGAATGCCAGCGTCCAACAGCATCTGAGTCTGTTGCCTCGCTAAGGCCATCAGGCCAAGAAGGTGCCGAGAAGGCCCTCTAGGTAAGCTCTGGGGACCTGAAAAACCTGAAATGAAAATAAAAGAACCAATAAAAGAACGTGTTAGATAGACTAACACACCTGGTTAAGAAAGAAAGAGCACATACCCAAAAGTAAAATACCTGCTCATCCCCCATCGAACGCCACTCCGGTACCTCGGGGATCTGAATAGGGACGAAAAATAGGAATCCCTGAGGATAGACCACCACCTCTCGAGGTACCTGGGGTAGAGAAGCCACCCCACCAGCAACCCGGCTAGCTCGAGTGGTCCCGTCACCACCACTACGAGCATGCGGAGGACGAACACCCGCCCTCGGAGGAACCTGAGACGTCAATGGAAGACTAGCCTACGAATCTGCAAGCTCGTTAACCATCAGACGCATAAGATGGCTATGTGCAAAGATAGTGTAGTCCCCGTCGGCTGAGAAATCCTCAGTCGGGTAGCCATACAGTGCCTCCGCCACGTCCTCCAATGATATGGTCTGCGTCGACCTCATGCTAGATGGGGGAGGCTGGGGAACTCGAAAGTGGTCCAGTCCTAGTGACTGGTGGACCACTCGCTCTCCCAAGTACCACTCCAATAAGACCCTCCTCTGATGGGTACAGTAGCTCCTCATCAAGTCCTCCCCGGCCCTGTCCTATAGACCCTCCCACAATCGTCAGTTCACCTGCAAGACAAATTGAAATGAACCCATTACAGGTTATATACAAGCTTTGCCATAGAAATAAAATCTAACATGAAAAGGTAAAAATAGGCATACCTGTGCTGGGGACAGGCAATTCAATGTGAGGCGATAGGTGTTCAGGTTCTTCGGGTCCTCTTTCTTCCCCCTCGAGCTCCGACCCCACCGAGCTGCTCTCAGGATAATCTGGAGATCTGAGTGGGTGTTCTCTGGGTGTCCTAAACCCAGGAACTCGTAGGCCCATAGCTGTAAATAAATAAAATAATACAAAGACAACAAAAATAGAATAAGTTAGGCCAGGTTGAATAAGTTATAGGTACAAATTGAAATGAATGGACAAAGAACTAAAATGAAAGTCATACCTCAATGATCTGCCAGTACCCGATCACGGAGATCTCCTTGGTCCGATAGGCAGACATCAGACCTGTGTAGATGATCGCCAAAGCTGCTCCTCCCCAGTCGAAAGACGCTATCCGATCGAAGTCGTGCAGCGCTCCTACGAAGTATAGGTGAACGGTGTTGTTCCTATTCAATAACAGTCACGCACTGATCATATATAGCAAGAATGCATGAGCTACCCACTCGAAGTGGTGAGGCTCAGTGCATACGTACCTCCTGTACCTGCCCAGGAGCGTGGAGTATCGGATACGCCCCTGGTCAATGCTCGGTGGGACCCAGCCCAGCCAGTAGATGAGTGCCTCCGTGTACTCACCGATGGTGGAGTCGAAAGGGATCGGCTCACCCCCTACCCTGATCCCCGTGATTATGGAAAAATCTAACGGGGTCAGGGTGGCCTCGAAAGACGAGAAGTGGAAGGTGTTGGTGGTATCCCACCACCTCTCCACTAACGTCGTCAAGAGTACTCTATCATTATGAGTACCCGTGAGGCAGGGGATGAACCGATTGAACCCAGATCGGTCCACGAGTGCCAGGCTCTCTGGAGGGAGATCCCCGTACCACCCGAGGACATGGGCGGAACCCTCAAATCCACGTATGTACTCGGTGGTCTACAGTAAAGAGAATGAAAATACAGAAAAAATGGTTAGCTAATGTAAACTAAAAAAAAAAGAGGAAAAGAAAAAAAAAATGCATAAATCTGACTAAGAAAAGAAAAAAATTATCATGTTAAGAAGCAGGAAGCGCGACTTAATAAGACAAACCAAAAAAAAGGAAAATTCCAATAAACCTAGAAAAACGTGCAAACGTTGTTTCTAGTGAACTTTAAGAGAAAATCCTATTTTAGGAATCCCTTAAAAGAGACCTAAGACAGACCAAAAAGAAAAATTCCAATTAACTTAGAAAAGTGTGCAAACATTGTTTCTAGTGAACTTTAAAAGAAAATCCTATTTTAGGAAACCCTTAAAAGCGACCTAAGATAGACCAAAAAGAAAAATTCTAATACACCTAGAAAAGCGTGCAAACGTCGTTTCTAGTGAACTTTAAAAGAAAATCATATTTTAGGAAGCCCTTAAAAGCGACCTAAGACAGACCAAAAAGAAAAATTCTAACAAACCTAGAAGAGCGTGCAAACGTTGTTTGTAGTGTCTTTAAAAAAAATTTAGAAAAAAGTGCAAACGTTAATCTAGGAACAAAGAGTATTAATTCCCTCTCGGAAAGCATTGAAATACAACCTAAGTTGGTCGGGACGATCGAAAGTCTAGCTAACTCGGGAAGCATTGATACGCAACCCAAGTTTGAATTAATAAAAAAAAAATAAAAAAAATTTCCTAAAAAGACGTGCAAGCGTTAATTTAGGGACAAAGAGTATTTATTCTCTCTCGGAAAGCGTTAAAATACAATCTAAGTTGGTCGGGACAATCGAAAGTCTAGCCAACTTGAAAAGCGTTAAAACGTAATCCAAGTTCGAATTAATCAAAAGAAAATAAAAAATTCCCTTAAAAAAGCGTGCAAACGTTAATCTAGGGACAAATAGTATTAATTCCCTCTCAGAGAGCGTTAAAATACAACCTAAGTTCGTCGGGACGATCGAAAGCCTAGCCAACTCGGGAAGCTTTGATACGCAACCCAAGTTCGAATTAATCAAAAGAAAATAAAAAATTTTCCTAGAAAAGCGTGCAAACGTTAATCTAGGGGAAAAATAGTATTAATTTCCTCTCGGAAAGCGTTAAAATACAACATAAGTTAGTCGGGACGATCGAAAGCCTAACCAACTCGGAAAGTATTGATACGCAACTCAAGTCTGAATTAATCGAAAGAAAATAAAAAATTCTCCTAGAAAGACGTGCAAGCGTTAATCTAGGGACAAAAAATATTAATTCCCTCTCGGGAAGCGTTGAAATACAACCTAAGTTGGTCGGGACGATCGAAAGCCTAACCAACTCAGGAAGCGTTAATACACAACCCAAGTTTTGAATTTATCAAAAGAAATGAAAAAAATTCCTTTAGAAAAGCGTAAAAGCATTTGCCTAGGGACAAAGATCATTAAGTCTTTCTTGCGAAACGTGCAACACAACCTACGATGGCCGGGACGATCGAAAGCCTGCTCATCCCGAAAAGTGCGAGATGTAACCTAAGTTAGTCGAGATGATCGAAAGCCTACCCAACTCAACAAGCATTGATGCGTAATCTAAGTCTGAATTAATTTAAAATCTCTAGAAAAACGTGAAGACGTTTGTCTAAACTCTGTAAAATTCGTGAAAAATTTAAAATTTCTATAATTAATTGATTAATAATTTAATTAGTCAAGTAATCAATAAATTAGCTAAATAAAAAATTATTTGATGTATGAGATAAGTATAATTAATTAAAAGCTTAAATTAATTTTAGTTAATTAGATAACCTAACTAACTTAAACTAATTAAATTAAGAACATTCTAGTTAAGATAATTAGAATAAAAGAAAGAGAAATAAAAAGAATAAAATAAAGAAGTAAAAGAGAGAAAGAGGAAATCAGAATTTGGATGGAAATTCGTGGGTTCTGTTTTGGTAACTCTTGCAACCGCCAACCCATACTCCTGATTCTTTGGCAACGTTGTTGAGAGGATTTCGAAAATTATGCTTATCCCTTTGAACCTCCAACTTTTAAAAGGACTCATTCCCATTCTGGTGTTCCCACGACTCTCCCTCTCTCGCGAAATCACAGGACCCCTCTCACGCCTACCCTCTCTGCAACTCTCTCTCAGATCCCTGTTTCATCACCTTGCCGAAGTCATCTTCATCCTTGGTTCTTCATCATCAAACCGTGGTGGTCCAGCAATCCACCATCCTCGTCATCATCTTCTCCCGTTCGGCATCTCTGATTCAGAGACTACGGGTGAGTTCTTCGTCCTGTTCCTCGTCATAACAGAGAATACGTATATATTATATTTTGAATCACACACCTTAGAAATCATGCGGCTAGGATCATCATTGGATTCACAAACATGTTAGGGGATGAGTTATTATCATTAGAATAAAGAAGACAATCAAAAGAAACCAAGAGATTCGAGTTTGTATGGAAATATATACAAAATATATATACGTATATCACCTTGCATTATCTTGCTTTTTAATCCGTTATAACGAAAGTTCTATCTAATGAAAAGTGTTCAAAAGATCCTAAAACATACTTCTACATTATTAGATTTCATAAAAAGATAAAGAATGAAGCAAAATCGAAGAAAAACCAGAGGTTGGAGTCGTCCCCGTCGCGGTACGTCCGGACATTCGTCTGGCACGTCCGGACGTGTTACTCCAGAAACCATTCTGCCGACGTGCGTCCGGACGCGCATCCGGACGTGGAAGACCAATGGCGTTTTTGTGGTCTGTTTTGAACCCTATTTCATCATACGAATTATTTAAGTATTAGTTATTGATAAATGACACCGAATGACTTAATTACTAATTTATTTAGAACTCTAAGATAATAACATCAGAATTAACTAGTTGAAACATTGAGTTTAGAATCGATATTACTAAGATTAACGAACTAAATGAACATTGTTTAAATAAAGCTCATAGTTAAATAATAACTTCGTAACTAATTAATTTATAAGCAATTAATTAACATTTTAAATAAATTTTGATTAATAAAATTTATAAGTAAATCATAAGTTGAAAACTTGATTTAATTAAGTTAAATAATTAACATTAAATTGGAATATGAATAAATGAACACTTATAATAAGCTACAATGAAATAAAATAATTCTATAAGTTGTATAAGTAGGTCGTTTAGACAATTGTTCAATTAATTCACGTGATTAAATAATAAGTTAAACAATTTACACATTAAAAGGGTAAAGGGACGTTTAGAAGTTCTAGATGTATTTCTATATGAATTAATAGTATATTTCATTTTATTTCATATCAGGTTGTGGTGTTCATTTTCATCTTCATTACATAGAGATTAGCTTGGATACATGGTGAGTGGATTTCACGCTATTATCTTTCAACTGAATTCCCCTATTCTCCAAAATGTTTATAACTGTTTTTCATGCTTAAATGTTTTGCTATAAAACTTTCTATGAAAAAACTCTTTTATAAATCTTTACTACATATTTTATGTAAACCCTTGTACATAAACGTGTTCAAAGGAAAAGAATTATTCAAACTCTTTTTAAGAAGAATGATGTACCTATTACAAAAACATGGTAGAAATGATTTCAATATGGAACAGAGGAAAAAATCTATTTTTGTGGTGCGACTATGAGACTATTGTTCTTGGGATTGATAAAGTCCAAAGAATACTCCACCCCTATCCCTGGTGGTGACTTTGGCCAGCTAAGAAAAAGGACCGTAACCACCCATGTTGACCTTAGTTGACTCAACAGTCAAGGAAAAGGACCGTACCCATCCATGTTGACCTGACTGGGATCGTATAGAGAAAAGACTGGGCGCCATCCCGTGGTGACTCTATTTCGATTATTGGATCCATGGGTCATGATGATACCCCGAGTTTATATATTGGCACTGTTACTTATTTGTACCCAGTATATCTATTGTACATTTTTCCCACTCATGTTGAGCATGTCGCTATATCATACTATTGTTAGATATATTGATATATGACTTGAGGACTTATGATGTTCATTTTTGCAAAGGAAAAGAATGTGGATATTTTCAAAATGAAAATAAATGGAAAGAAAAGGAAAAGGATTATGTGATTACTCATTTTAATTGCTGTTGTACCATACCATGTTATTTTAGGTATGCACTCTATTTTTATCCCTATTTTAGAACTGCATATTACTATCGTGGGTCTATTCACCAGTTTATACTGACGTTGTCCCACAACATTTTTAGGTAGCCAGTGATGCTTTAGGTGATGGACTGTCGTGGGGGATCTTGTTGTTGACCTCTAGGAAATCATACATTCCATATTAATTATTATGTTGCTTCCGCATTTACCCTGGTTTATTATTGACAGTATGACTTTGGATATTGATACTTTTGGACATCATTGTGATTTTATTGGGCTGTTGACCCAAGTGGATAATAAATGGAATTTATTGCATTAATGGCATGGTAATTATTTATTAAGCATTAAGTAACTTAATTTGTTCAAGCTTACTTGGTTTCGTTGGGCCATAGGCCCATGAACCATGGCCGGTCACCATTCCCTAATTGGGGCGTGACAAGTTTGGTATCAGAGCAAAAGTTTTTCAAAAAGATAAAAATAATTTAACATTGTGCATTGCATCATGTTTAGAAGAGGTCTGGATCCCCGGCGTCCTTTAGTGTGAGTATTAGTACATTTTCATCATGTTATCTCACACATATTCTTGTATTGTTATATTGTGATATTGTTATACCTGTTAGATGGCTCGCCCACGACGCACTGCTAGGACTACTGTTGCACCACCTGAAAGTGCACAAGGGGAAGTTATCCCTAATCCTATTTCTGTTGATGAGACTCTTGTGGCTCCAGTAGCCCCGATTGCACCGGAAGCACCAGCGTCTCCAGCGACCCCTGTTGTTCCTATGGCTCCTGCCCCAGTGGCTAACGAGACCCTCCAGGTTCTACAAACTTTGGTGGGCATGATTGCTGGCAGCAGGCTCAACCTAGAGCAGTTACTGAGGTTCGACCTTTGACGTTGGACAAAGGATCAATGTTTGAGAAGTTTATGAAGACCCGTCCACAGACTTTCAGCAGATCGGTTAACCCTAAAGAGGCAGAATTGTGGAAGATGGAGATCGAGAAGATTTTTGAGCGTTTGGGTTATGCTGAAGATATTAAAGTATCTTTAGCTACCTATGTGCTCCAAGGACATGCAGAACATTGGTGGCGTATGATCAAGCGTTAGTTCGAGGGAAAGGAGCAGGAGCTCACGTGGAAGAAATTCTTAGAGTTGTTCGACGACAGATTCTACCCAGTGGCGATCAGGAAGCAAAAACAGCTTGAGTTCTTAACTTTTGAGCAGAGAAGTTTGACCGTAGCAGAGTATGAGGCAAAGTTTGCCGAGTTATCTAGGTTCGCACCGCAGCTTGTTGCTGAGGAGGCGGACAAGTTAACTATGTTTGAGCGTGGTTTGCGCCCCGCTATCCGTAACCGTGTGGCAGTGCTCGAGGCAAAGACTTTGTCTGAGCTCGTGACCAAGGCTCTCATGGCGGAAAGATGTTTGGACGACACTCAGAAGCACCAGGAATCGTAGTCGAAGAGGACCTCGAGATCTGAAACTGTCTGGACATCAGAATGGAGGTGGCAACCCTCCCAAGAAGACGTTCACTCAGGGACAACAACATAATCAGAACAGAAGGGATGCACAGACTTGGAAACCATGCAAGCGGTGCGGGAAAGCTCACCCTAACCATCAGTTTTCTGATGGGACAGCAAAAACTTGCTTCACCTGTGGTAAGCCCAGACACCTGTCCACTTACTACAGGAACAAAGGAACGGGAGGACAGCAGCAGCAGCAGCAACAACAACAGCAGCCGCAGCAGCCGATTTAGGTTCAGAAACCACCGGCATACATTACTGGACCAGCTCCAGCATAGTAGAACCGTCAGGGATATCAGCCGCAGTTCAACAACAACAAGCCGCAAGGGCGAACACCAGCAACTCAGGGACGTGTTTATGCGCTTACTCGAGAGGAGGCCACAACTTCACCATCAGTAGTGCAAGGTATCGTCACAATCTCATCCGTACCTGCTAGGACTCTTTTTGATTCTGGCGCTTCACATTATTTTGCTACACCGGAGTTCTTGCACCGTTTATCTCTCGCTTTAGAACCTTTGGATGGATCTTTCTCTGTGTCAACTCCAGTTCGAGGCACAGTTGTTTTGCATGATATTTTTTATTTGGGAGTTGTTGAGCTTTGTGACAGGTTGTTACCCGTGGATCTCATCTCTATGCCCATTCGTGACTTTGACGTCATTCTGGGTATGGACTGGCTTTTTCGGCATCACGCGACTATCGATTGTTATCACAAGCTGGTTATCTTCGTTACCCCTGGTTAACCCAAGTTCTTCTTCCAAGGAGACGTGGGGTTACCTGCTTTTCATGTCGATCATCTGTTGAGGAGGAATTGCAAAGGTTTTCTGGCTTCTGTTTTAGGTACGGACGTATCCGAAGTAAAGTTAGAAGATCTTTCTATTGTGAGGGAGTTTTCGGATGTCTTTCTCGAGGAATTTCTTAGTATTCCTCCAGATCGTGAAATCGAGTTCACCATCGACCTTCTTTCTGGTATATTACCTATCTCTAAGGCTCTGTATAGGATGACACCTTTGGAGTTGTAGGAATTGCAAGCACAGTTGCAGGAGTTGTTGGATAAAGGTTTCGTTCGACCTAGCATTTCACCATGGGGAGCTCCAATTCTGTTTGTGAAGAAGAAGGATGGTTTCATGCATCTTTGCACCGACAACTGGGAGTTGAAAAAAGTTACAGTGAAGAACAGGTACCCGTTGTCGTGCATCGACGACTTATTTCATCAGCTTTAGGGAGCACAGGTTTTCTCGAAGATCGACTTGCGGTCTGGTTACCATCAGCTCAAGGTCAAAGAGGCGGATGTTTCGAAGACGGCTTTCAGGACACGATATGGTTACTACGAGTTCTTGGTTATGCCTTTCGGTCTGACCAACGCACCAGCAGCTTTTATGGATCTTATGAATTAGGTTTTCAAGCCGTAGTTGAATCGTTTCGTGGTAGTTTTCATCGACGACATATTGATCTACTCGAAGAGCAAGGAAGAGCACAAGGAGCATCTACGTGAAGTTTTTTAGACTCTACGAGAGAAGCAGCTTTATGCGAAGTTCAGCAAATGTGAGTTCTGGTTGGATAGTGTTTCTTTTCTCGGTCACATCGTCAGCAAGGATGGAGTTTCAGTGGACAACAGTAAGATTGAGGCGATTATTGATTGGCCGCGTCTAACTTCAGTTACTGAGATCCACAGTTTTTTAGGTTTGGCAGGCTATTATCGACGGTTTGTGGAAGGGTTTTCTCGCTTTGCGCTACCACTTACTAGTCTCACTCGGAAGGGTGTGAAGTTTGAATGGATAGACAAGTGCGAAGACATTTTTCAGGAACTGAAGTGAAGGTTGACGTCAGCACCAGTTTTGGCTCTACCTTCCGCAGAAAGGAATTTCGTGATCTTCAGTGACGCGTCACACCAAGGTTTGGGTTGCGTTCTGATGCAACACGGGAAGGTTATAGCTTACGCTTCACGACAGTTGAAGATTCATGAGAAAAATTACCCGACGTACGACTTGGAGCTAACAACTATCGTTTTCGCACTGAAGAGTTAGCGACACTACCTCTATGGGGAATCTTGCGAAATCTACACCGACCACAAAAGCCTGAAGTACATCTTCACGCAGAATGAGCTTAATCTACGACATAGACGTTGGCTCGAGTTACTAAAGGACTACGACGTTGAGATCCTCTATCACGAAGGCAAAGCGAACGTTGTGGAAGACGCGTTGAGCAGAAAATATTTGGGCAACAGTTTAGTAGCATTAACAGTTCAGCCCCAGCTTTTAGAAGACTTGCGAAGGATGGACGTAGAAGTTCTACGACGAGGAGAGACAGT
>JAUTBS010401393.1:0-10158 GCA_032361285.1 Aequorea victoria | reverse complement strand
CATTGGATTCTAGGTTCAAGACTTCATTAATTTGATCATCTTTTAGTGTTGAACTTTTAATTTCACTATTAGGGTTTTTGTAGATTAAGTTCTAGAGGTTAAACATTTGTTAGACAAGTTAAGGTAAGACTACGCCTATGTTAAAGTGTCGGCGAAAAACCGGGTCTTTACATAGGTGATGTGGTTGTGACCAAGATTACATCAGCAGATAATCTGAAAGATCATTTACCAAGAGTCTAACGGGTAAGACTTTGAATAATCACGTAGAGGGTTTAGGTTTGAGATGTATGGCCACATGACTTTAATAAAAAGTGGGAGATTGTTGAGGTTTTACATAAAACTAGTGTGAAATATTTTATATTATTTTTATTAATAATATTTGGATTATGTTAGCCCATTTATATCTATGTTCGTAGAAAATATATTTTTATTATTTTTAATTAAATATGGAATGTCGGCAATTATACACAGTACAAATTATGGTAAGTAGAGTTTGGTTTACTTACAGAAGATCAGAAATTCAGTTCTTATATAATTATATTAGTTCACAGCCTAAATAGGATCGACATCCTATCGCTATAGTTACGAATACAATCTCAGTGATTTATCTTAATCACATGAATTTATCTGACTAATCAAGGGAGATTGTGTTCGGTACATCAAGAATATATTGAACAGGACCAAAGATAAAATTAAAGTCTATATACTGACATAATTGGCCTTATACAATTTCACAGTTTTAATCGCAAGAAATATTGAAAGGTGATGTGTTTTAATATTTTATTATTCTGAATTACTTACGGGCGAGATTCAATCCTATTGTTTCAATATACCATGTAGTATGGATTATAAATATTAGAATATGGTCAGTGTTATAATTCAGTGGAATCCATGTCCATAATAATTCTTAATTGTAATACCCCTTGACAAAACTCATAAGTTTTGTTGCTACCAGTAAACATGATCAGTGAATTATTAATTTAATTTGATAGTATATCAAATAAGTTGAATTTAGTAATCAAGAATTGTAGATATTAGTAAAATTAAATTGTCAGTAATTAAATTTCACTAAGCTCGTATTCGAAACTTAACATGGAGAATTATATTATTTGCTATATAACTCGGCAAACAAGAACTCTTATCGTAATGATCCGAGATAATTAAATTGGAGTACATTTGTAATTATTTAGTGGAATTAATTACAATATAAATAATTAAAAATATATCACGGGGTGCTAATATGTAATTTCTTAATTATTTTGAAAGCCAACTTAATTATTATCCTTAGGTCTTCACTATAGTCCATAATTACAGATCAGGTCCCTCTCCTCACTTGACCTAATCTATAAATATGTGGCTTAGACTCATATTTTTTATGATTAGGGTTAGGGTTTGAGAAATTAGAAAGAGAGAAAGAGGCAGTGGCCAGATTGGTGACCACCCACCGAGCTCTTGCTGATCGGGCAATCAGATCATACACTAGAAGATTCGAGAAGTTGCAGTTCTGATTCAAACCAATCGGAATTAGCAGTTAATTTTTTTAAACTCCGGGTAATTAATAAATTAATCTGTATCAATGATCCAATCTAAGATTCTTAGGTGATTTTTCACAAGACTCCAACAGAACAAAGGCCTAAAAATCATTGAATAGAAATCACGTAAAACAACACAAGGCTAAGAAGCGAGTTTTGGCGTACTTTTTAACATAGGCCAAAATATGAAAATTAAAATGGGCCATGTCATGAAAAACTTATGAAAACTTGAGCTAAGGCCCAAAATATTTTCAGAATTTAGATTATGGGCCAAACAAATATAATTAAGCCCAATTAAAGTATAGCCCAAAAAATAAAAAGAATAAAACAAGCTTAATAAGGTCTAATCTTGATTAAGGCCCAAAGGATGTTTAGGTTTGGATTATGGGCCAAGAGCATTTGTAAACCAAAACATAAATATAAATAGGTTCAATTATTTATTTGAGGCCCAATGGGAATTAATTCTTAAGCACAAGACAAGAAAGGCCCAAAAACTTGAATTTTTGCCAAAAAGTTTAAAATTGGCCCAAAACCAATTTTAATTCTCATGAATTAATAAAATAAATAATTAGGGGCTTCTACAAGCCCCCATGGCCAGCTCCCCCATGAGAGGGGGAGCGATGTGGCAAGTTTTGGGAGAAAAGAAAAAGAAAAAAAAATAAAGAAAATGTGAAAAACATGAAAAGATGTTTTCTTCAAAGAATAATTTTTTCACATCATCCAAACCTCCAAAGTCTTCATTTAATAGTAAAAAGTACATGAGAGAAGACTTGATGAGAGGTGTTTGAAAAGACTTAAATAAAATAAAAAGAAAAAGAAAGGAAGAAAGTCTTCAAAGTACCCCTAAATTTAGGGAACTTGTCTCTTAAATAAACTAAACAAGGTCTTAAACCTATGGAAACTAAATTAATGAATTGAAACATGGTTTTAACTATCTTGGAGCCTAAGATTTTTTCAGGCTTGAATCAAACTAGAAGAACAAGTGTGCAATGGGGAATTTGGTTGGAACTAAATGAGGTGCAAAATGGACATTTCATATCCAGACTTTGCTATAAATAGAAGGCCTCTTCCAAGAACTTAAAAACATTTTCCAAATCGCGTACCACCCTGATGGTGCTCGACTAGAGAGAGAAAGAGAGGGGAGAAAAGAAGAAGAAGAAGAAGAAGAAGAAGAAAGATGAAAGAACAAGAAAAGAAAGAAGAAGAAGAAAGAAGAAGAAGGAAAAATGAAGGAAGCCTAAAACTAAGTCATACTTTCTTGGAGTAAGGAAGATAATGAAGAAAACCAAGTAAGAGATCTTCAAGCCCTCCACCTCTTTCTTAATCTCAACTCAAGCGATGTCTTCTGGTTCACTCCGGATCTAAGGTTTCCAGAGAACATAGAGCATAACGTGATCGAAACTTAACTTTGCAACTCAAAGTCACTCGAGCATACATGTGGGGATATGTATGTGAGATCATTCTCTTCTCAAATTCCTCATATTTAACCACTCTTGGTACCCTCATGGTCCCTAGGATCCCTAACTTAGGTTTAGGTACTTAGATTTGCATAAAGCCCTCTTAAATCATATTTTTCATCATTTCCAAATTCATCCCACCCATTTTAACTTCGGTTTACAGTATTACACATTCTCTAAAAATTCTGTAAAACTTACAGAGGCTAGATTGGTATGTTACCTAAATATTTCATGAAGAACCATATTTCAACAAAAATGGGTCTAAAAATTCGTGGAGTTGAATCTTTCTGAAAATAATCCTTTTTGGGAGAATTTCATTTTCTCAAACTCCGTCAGATGAAAATGAGGTTTATCAATTTTGGGTAAACTTAGACCCATATACTTTTCTTTCCATATATGGATCATCTCTAGATGATTTTTCTGGAAGTTACTAAAAGTTGTCAAAGTGGACTATTTTTCTGTGATTCCGACGCAGAATGTTAAAAAATGGCATAGAGGTTCTAAAATATATTTTTGGATCTAAAAATAAAATCACACATGTTCATAACATGGTAAAATAGTTATATCAAAAACCAATTTTTAGTTAGGGTCTGTTTGGGTAGCACAAAAAATCCTAGATGGGATTTAATCTATTGTTCTTTACTTTTTCATGAGGTTTCTTACTTTCATCCTCTTTCTACCCTCTTACCCATGCAATAATTATTTTTAACCATATTGAAATCTCTTTATATGTTATGTTAGTGATTGTTACTAATATTTCTATGGGTCTTAACTCTTTACTTCAACATGATCTCAAATCAAGAAAGTTTCCCTTCTTAGATTTGAGATCCTTCCTTATGTGTTCTTTCCATGTTATGATCTTCTTTTTGATTTGAGGAGGGATGAAAGGTGTGAGATGATTTTAGAATCTTGAAAAAAGTTGTAAGAACTCTTACTTTATGATTTATTTGTCGACGGTTGGAGAAACTATGGTTGTTCTTCCTTTTTCCTTCTTCCTTTCTTCCTTCTTCATTTATTCCTTCTTCTTTTCCTTCCTTCTTTCGTCCTTCTCTTTTTTCTTCTTCTCTTTTTTCTCCTCTCTTCTCTCCATTTTCCCATTGAATTCTAGAGAGGGTATTGGGGTGTTGCAAATGAAGTTTTGTTGAGAAAACACTCCTATTTATAAGCAAGAATTTAAGATGAAAAGTCATTTCTACCCCTCATTTAGTTAGGACTTGGTTTCCATCAAACAAATCTACCTTCCATTAAGATTTAGTTATACCAATTTAGTTGTCTTCTAGCCATGGTTAGGGTTCCCAATTGGGTTTCATCATGAGCCATCAATTCGTGGAAGAGAATCCTTCCAAAGTCTCATCAAAAGACTTACGTTTTCTTTCATTTTTTTATGTTTCTAAAATTGCTAAATCAATTCTTTCTCTTCTCATCCATGTATATATATTTTCCTATAAATATATATATATATATATATATATATATATATATGCATATATATGATGAGGATTCAGCTGATCGGTCGATCAGAACATACCGAGTAGGAAGGCAAATCGAGCATCACAGATTTAGGGAACGACCACAGGGAAGAGTCATCTAATCGATAGGACGGTGTTCCGTCGATCGCCAAGAGCGGTGCCGAGGACAAGTGTTCCATTCGGTCAGGCACATCAGCTCGGCTTGGCCGACCAACCGAGAAGATAACCCTTCGAGGACCAAAAAGGCAGTTCCAAGAAATCAGCCGAGGAATTAACACGAATCCCGAGATTCACGCTCGGTAGGCGGATCTTTAGGGATTCTCTCCCACCCTTTCCAACAATTATGGATCACGGATACACTATAAATAGGCGACATTCCTAACCTCAAGAGGTATGCAATTAGTTAGCCTACAATTGCCACATTCACTCTATCTGACTGTCCACTCTCTGACTTAGGCATCGGAGGCACCCCACTGGTGTTTAGGTTATTATTCTTTTTAGGTTCACCAGTGGAGCATTAGCCAAATGATTCTGCAACACCAAACTTGAGACATGCTAAGGCGATCGTCAACCGTTCAGATTCAGGTACCAACATGTTGGCGCCGTCTGTGGGAACATTTGTTTATAGTTCCATCACCGGTATCCTGTTTCTTGAATTGTCAACACACGATCCATGTCCTCCGAAGGTAATCGCCATCAGGATGACCCTCAAGGGGACCAATCTCCTAACGTTGGGTAGTAACTGCAAAATCTAACGTAACTTATTCAAGGCCTGGTTCACCAAAACCAAGCTATCAACCAAAGGCTCGATGAACAGGCTCGCCTCCTGCCCCTCCAACCTCTCCCGCCGACGGTTCCTCATACCGAGGGTCGACGAACGGAGACTGAGCAACCAAACAATCTGGGCCGAGGTTAGGAGGAGCGACCGAATGATAATAAAGGCTTTCAACCGAGGCCCTAAAGATTAAAATTTGACAGAGTAGGTCACCCTAGGACCTACTCGGCCCAATTCAGGTTGGATCGACTTAAAGGCGTCCAACCGAGGCCCTAAAGATAGAAATTCAACAGAGTAAGGTTATCCGATGACCTACTCGGGTCATATGTGGTTGGACCGACTTAAAGGCATCCAATTGAGGCCCTAAAGATGAAAATTCAACAGTGTAAGGTAATCCGAGGACCTACTTGGCCCAATTGAGGTTGGATCGACTTAAAGGCGTCCAACCGAGGCCCTAAAGATGAAAATTCGACAGAGTAAGGTCATCTGAGGACCTACTTGGCCCAATTAAGATTGGATCGACTTAAAGGCGTCCAACCAAGGCCCCGAAGATAGAAATTCGACAGAGCAGGTCACCTGAGGACCTACTCGGCCCAATTGAGGTTGGATCGACTTAAAGGCGTCCAACCGAGGCCTTAAAGATAGAAATTTGCCAGAGCAGGTCACCATAGGACCTACTCATCCCAATTGAGGTTGGATCGACTTAAAGGCATTCAATCGAGTCCCTAAAGATAGAAATTCAACAGAGTAAGGTCATCCGAAGACGTACCCGGCCCATACGTAGTTGGACCGACTTAAAGGCGTTCAACCGAGGCCCTAAAGACGAAAATTCGACAGAGTAAGGTCATCCGAGGACATACTCGGCCCATATGTGGTTGGACCGACTTAAAGGCATCAAACCGAGGCCCTAAATATAAAAATTCGACAGAGTAAGGTTATCCGAGGACATACTCGGCCTAATTGAGGTTGGATAAACTTAAAAGCGTCCAATCGAGGCCCTAAAGATAGAAATTCGACAGAGCAGGTCACCCTAGGACCTACTCGGCCCAATCGAGGTTGGATCGACTTAAAGGAATCCAACTGATGCCTTAAAGATAGAAATTCAACAAAGTAAGGTCATCCAAAGACCTACTCGGCCCATATGTGGTTGGACGGACTTAAAGGCGTCCAACCGTGGCCCTAAAGGTGAAAATTCGACAGAGTAAGGTCATCTGAGGACCTACTCGGCCCAATTGAGGTTGGATCGACTTAAAGGCATCCAACGGAGACCCTAAAGATAGAAATTCGGCAGAGCAAGTCACCCTAGGACCTACTCGGCCCAATTGAGGTTGGATCGACTTAAAGGCATCGAACCGAGGCCCTGAAGATAGAAATTCAATAGAGTAAGATCATCCGAAGACCTACTCGGCCTATATGTGGTTGGACCGACTTAAAGGCGTCCAACCGAGGCCCTAAAGATGAAAATTCAACAGAGTAGGGTCATTCTAAGACCTACTTGGCCCATGTGTGGTGGAATCGACTTAAAGACATCCAACCGAGGCCCTGAAGATGAAAGATCTATCGTTTTAGGGTCTACTCGGCCCAAAGTATAGATAGTACTCAGCCGAGGCCTATCCAGAACTCAACATGTCAAAAGGCAAGCAGGGCTATTCAGAAAAGCCCGACCGAGGAACTAGCCAACAAACACTTGGTGAAGTTTATAAGAGAAAAATCGACCAAATCGTAGAAGGCAAAAGAAAATGTCATTCATTCCAAAAATATCCAACAAAAAGTGTTTTCTTATAAAGAAGTTGAAAAGTATGGAAACCAGAGAAGGAGTCAATCAGACTGGAGGCTTGTCAACAGGCTTCTCAGTCGAGCCACCCTCCTCAGGAATCGGGACCTCCATCCTCTAGTCGAATCAGGAGAAGTCCAGACCCTTGAAGGAAGTTGCTACGTGGGCCTTCATTGCATTGAAACCACTGACATAATATTCAGTGGTCTCCATCTTGAAATTGCCAGAGGTCTTGAAAGCCTCCACGGCTTCTTCCTTGGCCTCAGCTACAGCGGTAATGAGCCTCGACTCGTACTCGGCCTTCTCCTTCTCCAAAGCTTCCTTCTCATCCGTTAGACGGTCGACGTCCTTCATGGCCCTACCTACCAGCATTTGGGCTTCATCCTTCTCTTTCTGTAGTTGATCGATCAGAGCCTTGTGCTTGTTTATAATGGTGGCCGACTTCTTGGCCTCAAATGCATGCATCCGCTCCCGCTGATAGCAACGGCTGGCCATGTGTCGGGCCCAGGCACAAGCCTACGAAAAATAAAAGTCCAGGCAAAGAACGATTAGATACAAAGAGAAGGGAAGACTGAAAAATACAAAGGAAAGGAGAATTTTTGTATTACCCGAGTAAGGTCCATCATCATGTCCCTGGCCAAAGGGAGCGTTGCCACCTCGGAGAGGGAACCGTCGACAGGACTCACGAAGGCTGTTATCCCATTGGAGGCAGCATCATAATCAGTCAGAAGGTTGACGGGTGGAGTAGCCTTGTCCACCGCAATCTAAGGCACCTCGACAGTGGGAGGGGCTGATGGGATCTCCTCGGTCGACTTTGGAGTCTTCTCTGGTATAAACTTAGAGGAGTCCAACACAACAATCGTCGGAGAAGCTTTCTTCCCAGCCAGAGGAAGGATCACCTGAGATTTTTTTGAAACTGGGGACTTAACCTCAGTTTCCCTCTCAACAAATTCTTGAGCCGCAGATCTCAACGGTCTCTTCGACATACCTGCAATAGAAGGAAACAAGGATCAGAACCGAGTACTAATAGCAAAAAGGAAACAAAGGTAAAGGGTCGAACCGAAAGAAAGAGGCAAGACAGACAATCACCTGGGATCTCAGTGCCGAGTGGCCAAGCACTCAGCGAATGAGGGGTCACCAGCTGCCCAAATATCCGAGCGGGGTGTTTCCGAGCCTTCTTTACTCGGGCCATCGCCTCGGCATCTACCTTAGGTTCGGCAGAGAGAATGTCGCGATCAGACTTCCCCCACTTCTTCCTGATCCGAGAGGTCTGAGGACCGACTGTCTCATTCGATTGGAATTCCCAACTGGTCCCAGAGAGAAAGAAGAATCTCTCATTCCAATGTTTGTTCGAGGTGGGACAACCAGTAATGAGGGCACGATCGTCAGACCGAGCATGAAAGTAGTACAAGTCGAGTTATTTTTCCATCGACTGATAACAATAGAGGAATTCCTCCACCGTCAAATGGTGCCCTCTACCAGGAAATTCCTCCAAAAGGATGATTGACCCGTAAAGGATCCTCCAGGCGTTAGGCATCAATTGCCTAGGAGACAGACCTAAGAAGTCCAAAAGCTCCCTAACTACTCTAGGGAAGGGTAACCTAAGCCTAGCAGCAAAGACATGTTCATACAAAGCTAGCTTGCCATCGGGGGGCAGGCACGCTCGTTCATTACTTAGGGCGAGCCAAAATTCTACGGTGTCAGGAAGACAAAGGAAAGAGTGGAGCTGAACCGGATCAGTCACCCGACTGACCGAGGGAATGAGCTCCGCAGCAAAGTCCTGAGAACCCTCCTCAAATAGTTGGGCAATCGAACTCGATGCATCTCCTTGGTAGGTTAGAGGTGACTGAGGAGGAGAAAAGGCGAGGTGTGAGATGGTCCGGTCACTACTCAGCCCATCATAAGAATGAATCTCCTTGGGATAGGCCATGGTCCCACTCCTCAAAAGAAATGGTGTATTGGACAGAAACTGACAATTTCCTAAGGTAAAACTCAAAGGAAGGTTGGGCAGGCACGAATGCACCCACCTAGGGGGGAAGTTCTAGCATACTGGAAAGGAATAGTAACCTGTCTGCAAACAAACAGTGGGACGGAGCACAAAAGGGAGGGTCCACAGAAACCTCCGACTCAGAATCAGAAGCAAAGGAAGCCAGAATGCCAACAAAGAAAAGCAGGAAAATGAAAGAAAGGTTTACTAAGGGGAGACGACAGAAGAGTGACGAACGGTTGAGGAAGAACTTGAACACGGGCTTTGAATCGGTCGACGCTCAAAAGAAGGAACGCACACACTTTGTATTTTACTCAGGATCACCATTTTCAGGAACCGAGCAAAGGCACATGTGCCGCTCATATATATAGGCAATGTGTGAAGGGCCCAGATGAGAACTAAGTTCTCTAATCCAACGGCCACAGATTAGAATGACATCAGCCACTCGATTCATCACGGTCCAAGGGTCTAGATTGCACCACGCGTTAACAGAAGGCCAAGGGCCAGCCGTTTAAGAGATTCCAAAGGGTTTTTGCATTTAAGAAGATGAGACGTTTTGACATCCCAAAACTTCACTTCGGGGAACGGAGCAGACTCATAGAGCCCCGTGTAACCATCACCTCGGGGAAATCAAAAACCACCAGGTTAACCGACAGTCCGAGTAAAGATATTCCCTTCACCGAACGGGTACGACTCGGGAATAGGAGATTCTGATAAGGATAAAGATGATCGGTCGATCCCCACCGACCGAGTAGAAGATGGTCGAGCATCAAGGAGTCAAGGAACGACTACACAGAAGGAGTTATCTGACTAAAAGCTAAAATCCCATCTCATGCCATGAGGGAGGCCGAGCACGAATCCCCTTCTCAGTCGGACGAGTCAGCTCGGTCACACTGACCGATTGATGAGATATCACGCCAAGCACTAGTAAGGCAATACTGAGAAATCAACTAAAGGGGTCAACACAGATCTCGAGATTCGCGCTCGATAGACAAATCTTTAGGGAATTTGTGTCCATCCACTCCAACAATCATGGATCACGGATCCACCATAAATAAGCAGCATTCCTAATCTCAAAAGGTACGCAAATAATTAGCATGCACTTCCTATTTTCATTCAACTCGATTACCAGCGCCCTGACTTAGGCATCGGAGCCTCCTAGGC
>JAUTBS010401382.1:0-10158 GCA_032361285.1 Aequorea victoria | reverse complement strand
TATGATAGAAGTGCATGTCTTGTGAATTGGTTACTTGTGAAAGAATGAGAACTTGGATCACTTATGAGGAAAGATATGTTTAATGAAAATTTATTCTGCTTTTCAAATGAAGAACTGTTTTCTTCCATTGTGCCATTTATAATGCTGTAGTTTTTGTTTTGGTGAGCACGTGAACTTTAGCTCACCCCCACACAGATTTATGTATTTTTGGCAGGTTTTGAATCCGAGGCGGTGTTCTGGTGCTATCCACTATGGTCTTAGGCTTTAGGAAAGGTAGTGGAGTCTTGGAGTCATCTTGTCGTTTATCTTTTTTTTGGGGAATGTAATTGATAGTGTAATGTTGTTAAAGGCGGAGTGCCTCTTATGAAAGTTATGGATGTTCTTATGGGTTCAGAGATGAAGACTTTATGTTCCTTATTAAAAAAAATATGCTCAAAATGTTACGTATGATGTTGTGGGCGATGGGTTAAGTACTCATCCTCAGGTTCCGTGCCTGGAGTCGGGGCGGGGCTTGACACTAATGACTTGGAATTCGTTTATTTTCATATTCATGTCTTGACCCAGAGTGAGGCCAGTTAGGCACACACCATCAATTCTATCATTGAGGTTAGACAGAATATGATTGGGCCTTGTTTTCTCACTGACCATTTGTTCTTGTGTTTCTTGAAGTTTTCCAACTTGAAACTAATAAAAATTCATTCTTTCATTGAGTTTCTTGTTTATATTCACAAGATGGTCTAGTTTGGAGTTGATGACTTCTAGGGTAGAGCTATGAAAGGTTTGGAAAGAAGGGTCAAAAGTGGATGAGGTATGGAAAGGAGGTTGTTGAAAAGCAGAAGAACATAGAATTGTAGTGGTAGTGGCAGTTTGTGGAGGTGGGAAATTTTAAGTGTCAGGGTCTGAGGTGGAAGGAAAAGTTGGAGGAGGTGGAATAATAGAGGAATGATGTGGAATTCCAGAAGGATAAAGAAGAACAGTAGAAGTGTTGATTTGTGAAGGAGAGGCAAAATCTGGATTGTCAGTATGTGGGGCTGTGCACTGACGATCAGCAGAGGGAGGAGAGAGTGTTTGTGTGGTTAGGTTGGGTTGGTCTTGTGTTTTGTCTTGGGGTGTAATGGGTGAGGGAGAAGTTTTAGGTTTGACCCATTTGCGATCAATCTCAACTAGTCACATCCTTTTTAGGGTGGACTTGTTGTAGATGTGGGTATGGTGAAAAGAGATGCATAAGGAGACCTTAAGATTTATTTTAAAATATTTAAAGATTTTTGTGAAAAGCATGCCATGAGGGAGGATATTCTTGGTGGTGTTGGAAGCTTTCCAAATGTGAGTAATAAGAAGATGGCCAAGATCTACAGGTTATTGGTTGATGATGGACCACATTACCTATAATTGAATAAAGGTAACATTCCCAGATTTTTCACCTTGGGGAAAAAATGTGTGGTTCACCATATGGTGAAAGATTCGGTATTCAGGGAGCAGAAGGTTGGCATCAAAAAATTTGTCAGGGTTAGGATTTGATTTGCCAGTGATTTGAAGAATAAATTCTTCAATAGGAAAGTCAGGATGTGCAGTGCGTTTGTCTGTACAATCTAGAAGATGGGTTCCACTAGGGGCTTTTAAGATTTTATTGATCAATTCTTCTCCAAAATCCAGGTCTTTTGTTTTGACCCAGGAGGAGAGAAATAACCTTTCAGAGTCCTCTGTCTTATGCATATGGGCATAGGCTATTCTGACCAATTTAGGGAAAGCTGGTTCCTTGATGGTTACAAGTTTGTACCATCCAAGGTTGGTAAACCAATCCCTAAAGTGCATTCCAATTAAATCAAAAAATTGGAGATCAATGCACCGCCCATCTATGTAACGCCCCGAAAATTCAGTTCGTTATGAGACATAAATATAATATTTAGGGTTATTCTAATGACAACCCTCCAACAAAATTTAATATTTATCATAGATAATAACGATTATATCTTCTTACACATTGCACAACCTGTTTAATTATTACAGTCCAACACCAAAAAGTATTACAGAAATAAAACTTCTTCCAAGTGCAGCTGCTACTAAATCAAGTGCGTCACGGCTCGACGTACTCTTCTGCGGCCTCTTCGATAGTATTCCCCTCTTTATGACCTGGCACGAAACGCCATGAGCTGCAAAGTCCATAAAAAATCTCCCAAACCCAACATTTCTAACACTTAATTACAAACAACAGGATATAACAGAAATATAATAGGCAATAATGAGATAATTTCTTATTCACGACCGGGACTCCTTTACGCTGAAAGAACCCGACAAAACCTAACTACCCAAACTTGAACACTTACCCTCTTATCACCCACAGAACCAGTTAATCATTATGACAAAAGGGTGCAGCCAGGTGAGGAGGTCATCCACTGCACCTCGGAACACAACACAACGATAATGGGGTACGGCCAGGTGAGGAGGTCATCCACTACACCTCAGAACCACCAACACAACACAAGGACACAACAGGCGATGGGGTACGGCCAGGTGAGGAGGTCATCCACTGCCCCTCGGAACCACCATCCCAACACAACGACACAACAGGCGATGGGGTACGGCCAGGTGAGGAGGTCATCCACTGCACCTCGAAACCATGTGAGGAGGTCATCCACTGCACCTCGGAAGCACCATGCCAACACAATGACACAACATGCGATGGGGTACGGCCAGGTGAGGAGGTCATCCACTGCACCTCGGAACCACCATCCTAACACAATGACACAACAGGCGACGGGATACGGCCAGGTGAGGAGGTCATCCACTGCACCTCGGAACAACCGTCCCGAGATCACAAAAAGAAAAGAAGACCACTCAATCTATCATAAGCCCAAACCCAAATCACCTTTACATGAAGTCGACAACAACCGACACAAGGTCCAACCAAAATTAAACCTAGCCGTGCTAGACACAAGATTACACCCCAACCCAAGACTCGGTCCATGAATGAGAGATGTCATGACACAAGATGAAATTGTAAACCAAGTATTCCAGCCATAATTAAACATTTAAACTCATGGTTGATGCTTAAATACGAAACAAACAAAGCCTAAGGACCATGGATCATCAAATACCCAACAATGCAGAACAGAGGAAAATTTCAGATTCTGTTACAGAGGTTATAAGTTACTTTAAAATTATCAAACGTTCATGAACAATTCTGAAAAATTACAGTAAACTCAATAAGGACGTTATCTACAGTTATTATGAAGAGACCGAAGTCTGGATGTGAACATAAAGGGGTCAAAAAAATATATTTAAAGAGGCTGTCAAAAAAGGAGCCTGTTTGGGAAAAACAGAATATCTCAACAGATAACAATCTACATTAATTTCTGTAAAAAGGGATTATTCTAGACCCTTATATCTATCTCTGGATATATGGATCATCTTAAGGGGATTTGTGTGGAGTGAGATATGAAGGTTCAAAGTAGGCCAACAATCTACCTCAACCGTCGCAGAAACTTATAAAATGTCAAAGGGGTTCAACAACTCATTTAAAATCTTAACTAAAACTTTTACAGGCTTATAACATCATATATAAACCATGGTAAAAACATACTTTAATTTAGGCCATGTTTGGCTTCCACGAAAATTGTTGGAAGTGCTTCATTTATGTTCTTCTAAATTTTGTTTTTCATGTTTTCAAGTTTTAAGCACCAACTCCTATTTCTACCACATGAAGCCTACTCAAAACACATCAAAACAATATCATATATGTATATAAAGGTTCACATTGAGTTTTTACAACATTTATCTTTCATTTAGAGTTCATTTAAGAAGTCCCTAGAACAAGAGTTTCAAACTATTTTTTCTTGATTCAAGACTTTACGCCTATCTTCTTCCGTTTTTAGTTCTTTTTCTTATCTTGTAGAGGATGTGAGGAGAGAAGATGATATTAGAGAAGAAATATAGAGTTCTAGAAGTCTCTTACCTTATGATCTTTGATCCTAGAAGAGGTTCTTAATCTCTTTGATCTTTCCCTTTTTCTTCTTCTTCTTCTTTCTCCTTCTTTCTTCTTCTTCTTTTTCTTTCCTTTTTCTCCTTCAAGGCTGCCGAATTCCTTAGGTTGTAGAGAGAGAGTGGGGTTGGGAGAAATTGAGAGGAAGCTTGGGAATGAGGGGGTATTTATAGGCAAGTGTTGGAGCAATTAATTAAAGAATTTCTTATTTAATTTAATTAGTCTTTCAAGACTTAATTCATGGGAGGGGCTTAACTGTAATTATTTGAATTCTAGAATTAAAATTTGATCCATTGATTAAATTTAAAAATTCATGGACTTGAATTTCCATGTTGAACTTTACTTCAAATTTTCATTTCTACGGTGTGATCTAGGTGACCAAACATTGACTTGTAAACTTAACTTTAAATTCTCTAAGTTCTAAGTTCAAGTCTTTATTTACTTGATAGTTTTTAATGTTGACTCTTTAAATAACACTATTAGGATTTATGAGAGTTCAATTTTTAGATTTAGAATCGTTCGTAAACAAGTTAGGATAATTTTACGTCTTGGTTAAGTGTTACGAAAAATTCGGGTCATTACACTAGGTCTCTACAACAGTTACACGTGAATTTATTTGGATCTATATCTAAAGCAAGTCTAAGTAGAAAATATTATACCTTTGTAGTTATAGATGATTATACTAGATACACATGAGTAATATTTCTTGTATATAAGGATGAAATACACGTACATTTTGTCAAGCTATGTAAAAGACTTCAAAATAAAAAAAAAGGTGTGTGATTAATAACATAAGAAGTGATAGAGGAGGATAATTCATTAATAAATATTTTAAAAATTTTTATGATGAAAATGGTATAGGTCATAATTTTTTTACACCTAGAATACCTTAACAAAATGGCGTAGTAGAAAGAAAGAATAAAACGCTATAAGAAATGGCTAGAACAATACTTAATGAACATAATCTAGCTAAATATTTTTGGGCCAAAGTCGTCAATACAACATGCTATGTATCAAATAGGGTAATCATTAGATCAAAATTAAATAAGACTCCATATGAACTATGGCATGGTAGAATATCCAATATTAGCTATTTTCATGTGTTTGGATGTAAATGCTTCATATTGAACACAGAAAAAATCTCAAAAAATTTGATGCTAAATCAGATAAAGGTATCCTTCTAGGTTATTCAACAATGAGTAAAGTCTATTGGGTATACATTAAATGAACTCAAGTTGTTGAAGAGTCTATGCATGTTGTGTTTGAAGAAACAAATGCTCCTATATATGAAAAACATGCTGATGGTGATTATCTACAATTAAGAGGAGAAAGTATAAATGATATAACCATTGACGCCTCTCAACGAAACAAATATGAAGAGCTATCAAAAGAACTACCTCAAGTTGAGACTACATATAGAAGGTTAATCAAAGATCATTCAATAGATAAAATTATTGGTGAACCAACCAAAGGGATAACAACTCAACCTCTTGTTAGAGATGTATGTAATAATCTAGCATTCATATCAAAAATAGAACCCAAAAATATTCAAGAAGCTAAAAATTATGAGTATTGGATAAATGCCATGCAAGATGAACTAAATCAATTCGAAAGAACTAAAGTTTGAACCTTAGTTCCTAGACCGAAAGATAGTTCTATCATAGGCACAAAATGGGTCTTTAGAAATAAAAAAGATGAATTAGAAAATATAGTTAAAACAAAGCTAGACTTGTAGCATAAGGTTATAATCAAGAAGAATGCATTGATTATGAAGAAACATATGCTCCTGTAGCTAGATTAGAAACCATATGAATGTTATTAGCTTTTGCATGCCAAAGAGACTTTACGTTGTTCCAAATGGATATTAAAAGTACTTTCTTGAATGGATATATAAATGAAGAAGTGTATGTAAAGCAACCTCTTGATTTTGAAAATTACAAATATACGGATCATATCTTTAAGCTATCAAAAGTGTTATATGGGTTGAAACAAGAACCTAGAGTTTGGTATGAAAGATTAAGTGGTTTCTTAATACAAAAAGAGTTCCCTAGAGGAAAACTTGATACAACACTATTCATTAAACAAAGAGAAAAAGACATGCTATTAGTACAGATCTATGTTGATGATATTATCTTTGGATCTACTAATGAAAACCTGTGCAAAGAGTTTGCTAAGATTATGCAGGAAGAATTTGAAATGAGCATGATGGGAGAGCTTAACTTCTTTCTTGGACTTCAAATCAAGCAAATAAAAGAGGAAACTTTCATAAATCAAGCAAAATACACGAAAGAACTCTTAAAAAGGCTTGATATGGAAAATACAAAACCATGCACAACTCCTATGAGCACATCAACAATAATTGACAAGGACGAGAAAGGTAAATCAATTGATAGTAAGAAGTATCGAGATATGATTGGTAACCTCCTTTACTTAACTGCTAGTCGACCCGATATCATGTTTAGTGTGTGCTTATGTGCTAGATATCAATCTAATTCAAAAGAATCACACATAGTAGCTGTGAAAAGAATTCTTAGATATCTTGTAGGATCAACAAACCTAGGCTTATTGTATCCTAAGAACACATATCTTAAACTATTAAGTTATTCAGATGCCGATTTTGTCAGTTGTAGGTTAGATCGTAAAAGCACAAGCGGATCATTTCACTTCCTTGGAAACTCATTAGTTTCGTGGTTTTATAAGAAACAAAACTCTGTACATACCTCAACCACAGAAGCTGAATATATAGCCGTAGGAAGTTGTTGCGCTCAAATGCTATACATAAAACAATAACTGAAAGACTTTAATTTAAAATATCATAAAGTTCCAATTAAATGTGATAATACAAGTGCAATTAATTTAACTAAGAATTCTATCAAACACTCAAGAACTAAGCACATAGAGATAAGACATCACTTTATTAGAGACCATGTGCAAAAAGAGGACATTTCATTAGAATTTATAAGTACAGAACATCAACTAGCTGATATATTCACCAAACTCTTAAGTGAAGAAAAATCTAATTTCATTAAAGGTGAATTAGGCATGTTAAATCCATAAAAAAATTGATGGTTTCTAAAATTCTATATTTTTGTAGCACATGGGTCGACTCACAGATAGCATGAGTCAACCCAGGAATGCTTTGGCCTAAGCGTTGGACGCTGATGGGTCGACTCACGGGAGTTGTGTCAACTCATGGGAGTTGTGTCAACTCACATCTCTATTTCTAATGAAGCGATGAAGGCATTTGGGTTGACTCACAAAAGGTTATGTGTCGACTCAAGGAGACCCTATTTCTGTCTTCTTCCCTAAAAATGCATTTGGGTTGACTCAAAACACTCATGTGTCAACTCAGCGTAACAGGTATATAAATTTAAAAGTGTTCTATGGTGGCTGAGTACTTCAAACAAGCTTCTCTCTCTTTCTTCTGTGGTGGCCGAGTACTTCAAACAAGCTTCTCTCTCTTTCTCTCTCGCGCTCTCTTCTCTCTTTCGTGAGTCGAAACAAGCGACGGCCTCCTAGTTTCCTAAAACCTTTCTAAACCCCTCTCTTAAAAACCCAATCCTCACATTACCTAAACCATCGTAACATCGCGTTTTCCCCTTTCTCTTTATGAGAAAAACCCTAGTTCTCAACCAAACTTTTGTTCTCAACTCAACTCAACAATGGATTCTCCTAATCCATCAACCATTTCCAAAAGAACAAGAACCAACCAGGCTAAAGCTTCTGACAGAAGGAAGAAAAGAAAAAAGGGCAGGAGTCCCTCATCATCCATACTTCTCTGTCGAGATCAAGAGACACAAGTTAAGTATGATAAATCATTTAAGTCTTGCCAAGTCCCTGACGGATGGTGCATAGAGTTTCAGTTCTTTGATTCAACTGGAATGCACTTTAGGGCTTGGTTTATCGAGTTTGGATGGTACAAATTTATAACCATCAAAGAGCTGGTCTACCCTGAATTGGTTAGAATAACCTATACCCATATGAACATATCCGTGGGCTTTGAAGGGTTATTCATCTCTAACTGGGTCAAAGGAAAAGACCTAATGTTTGGAGACCAATTAGTCAACAAACTCATAGAAGCCCCCAGTGGAACCCACCTTCTCAGTTGTACCAAACGACGCCATAACTACCCTGACATTCCTCTTGAGAAATTTTTCTCTTCAATCTCTGGCTGAGATGACCTTAATCCAGATAAAATTTTTGACGCCAATCTCCTTCTCCCAGAATACAGACTTCCCCACCATATGGTGAACCACATGTTTTTTTCCCATGGAGAAAAATTTGGGGATGTTATCTTTATTCAATTAATGGTAATGTGGTGCATCATTAACGAAGAACCCATAGACCTTGACCATCTCATCTTCTCTGATATATGGAAAGCTGCCAAAATCATTGAAAAAATCCTTCCCCATGGCATGCTTCTTAAAAACATCTTTAAGTATTTTAAAATCAATCTTAAAGATATATTGTCCATACCCTTTCACCATACCCACATATACAACAAGTCCACTTTTAAAAGGATGCGACTAGTTAAGATTAAGAGCCAATGGGTCAAGCAAGATGCTGCTCAATCACCTAACCCACCTCAAGAACAAAGCCTTAACCAAACCACCACCCTACCCTCTCACTCTTCTGTTGATCTATCCTACATAGATCAGCTACAAGACATTCCTTCTTCTCAACAACCACCATAAGAACAAACCACCACTCTACCCTCTCACCCTTCCATAAATTTATCCTGCACAAATCAACTATATGACCCCCCTTCTTCTCAACAACCTTACATTCCTTCTCCTTCCACACCTGCTCCACACCCCAGCTCCTCATAGGCCATTCCTCCCTCTACTTTAGAGGAGATGAAAGCCCAACTGACCCATTTTATTGAAATCAACACAGCCTCCAATCTAAAAATAAAGAAACTACATGAGAGAATGAATCTTTATGAGTTTTAGATCGAAAGATTTCAAGAATAACAAGAATATATGGTCTGCGAACATCTCAAGTTGAATCGAATTCTATCTAACCTCAATGACAGAATAGATGGTGCTTGCATAGCAAGCAACACCATAGGTCAAGACATGAAAAAGAATATGAAGGACTTCCTCCTTGCCAGTGACCTCTTGATCAATGGCATATGCTATGAGTATGATCGAGGTATTGCGAGAAAAATAAATGAGATCCTCCACAAGATTTGAAAGTTCATGGAATGGGCAGAAATACGCTTAGAGACCCCCGCTGAGAAAGCTGAGCGAACATATCGTGAAAACATCAATAAAGAAGTAGCTCCAGCGAAGGAAATTCATATTGAGGAGATCTCAACCCAAGAGTTCAAGACTGCCACTTCCAAAGGAAAAGAGAAGATCTCGGGTAAACGAAAGGAGAAGATGATTGAGCGAGTTAAAAAGAAAGGCAAGCAGTCAATCTTCGACATGTTGGAAGAACTCGAGAAAAAGAAAGATGTCACATACAAAAGGAAAAACAAAGACAAAGGAGAAACCGTAGCCGAAAGAAAATCCAAATAGAACAAACAAATGTGCGAAGATTTCTTCTAATTTTCTATATTTTTCTGTCTTTTCTTTTCTCTTCTGATCTCTGTAACTATGGGCTACCTCTCATAGAACATACATTTTTTTGGTGATGAATGGAGATTTTTTTGACATAATTTTTGGTATATAAATGATCTTGGTTATTATATTTCTATGAATGAATATAATTTTCTCTTATTGCTATGAATGTTGTCTCTCGTTTTTTGTTGGTATGCATATTTTTTATTTTTGAGATGACAAAGGGGGAGAAATAAAGAAAAACCAGACCCAGACCCAAAGGGGAGATATAAAAAGGGAGAAATAAAAAAAACACCCAAAGGGGAGATATAAAGAAAAACAGAAGGCATAAGCAGAAGAAATAAAACAGGAGAAACAAAAAAAAATAGAAATATGACTCATTTATGTGTTTAACAATTTAGCTTCACTATGCTTAACTCTGATTTGCATATTTAATTGGTATCAATATGATTGAATGATTCTCTGTTTTAATTGGTATCAAGGTATCAACATATTTTGATTGATTCATTGTTGTAAGATGATTCTGTTTTGTATATGATAGATTTAAATTTTTTTTGGTATAAATGTCTAAAATATTAAAAAAAAAATTTGAAAAAGGAAGCACCTCTTTAGGGG
>JAUTBS010401371.1:0-10158 GCA_032361285.1 Aequorea victoria | reverse complement strand
GTGAAGCTGTTGGATGCGGGTATCATTTACCCCATCTCGGACAGTAAGTGGGTTAGTCCAACCCAAGTGGTGCCGAAAAAGTCAGGCATCACTGTCGTCAGGAAAGACCGGGATGAGTTAGTCCCCACACGCATAACGACTGGTTGGCGCGTGTGCATTGATTATAGGAAGCTCAATTCGATGACTCGGAAAGACCACTTCCCTTTGCCTTTCATTAACCAAATCCTTGAACGGTTGGCGGGCCAAGGCTACTATTGTTTCCTGGATGGCTATTCAGGACATAATCAAGTGCCCGTCCACCCGGATGACCAAGAGAATACCACCTTCACATGCCCCTTTGGCACCTTCGCCTACCGGCGTATACCATAGTTTATTTATGATGTTATATATAAGCCTGTAAAAGTTTTAGTTAAGATTTTAAATGAGTTTTTGAACCCCTTTGACAATTTTAAAATTTCTGCGACGATTGAGACAGATTGTGGCCTTACTTTGAACCTTCATATCTCCCTCTACAAAAATCCCCTTATGATGATCCATATGTCCAGAGAAATATATAAGGGTTTAGAATAATCCCCTATTTACAGAAGTCACTTTTGACTTGTACATTTTGCGATATACCAATTTTCTCAAATAGGGTCTTATTCGGATAGATTCTGTTGTTGCAATTTTAAAGCCCCTTTTCGAATCCAGGATGTTTTTGGTCCCTTCATAAAAAATGTAGATATCATCTTAATTTAGGTCTCTGTAAAGTTTCGGAATTTTTCATGGAAGGTTGGTAATTTTAAAGTATTTTAGAACCTCTGTGACAGAATCTGGAGAAATAGAAATTAAAGGTTTAAAGGAGGTTTGAACAAACCTAGGTACCTAGACCTAAGTGTGGGGCTTTGGGGGTTAAGAGTGAACCAAGAATGATTAAAAATGATGTAATTAAGAATAAAAATACCTCACTTTCATGACCACACAAGCATGCATGTGTCACATTAGTTCGCGTAGATAAGTTCTATCCGGTTTGTGTGCTAGGAACCGAGCTTCCGAAGTGATCGGGAGAGCGTGGCTCGAGAGAAAGCGCGCGTCTTGGAGGTGGGTTTTCTTGATCATTAGCTTAGTATTATAGATGTGTGAATGGTTAAATTACGTACGTTTTGATGAATGATGATTTGACCTGTGAATGGAACTTATGTTTGCGAATTGATGTTAATATGAACCATTTTACGAACTCGTGACTTTATGAACTATATTGCGAACTAGTGTCCATGAGCTACCTTATGAATTTATGTTTTGAAATTGAAATAAATGTTTATGAGAATAAACGGTGATTTTACATACGAAAGAAAATAATTTATGAGTCGACCCACAAAGAACCTTTTTGCCTCAGGGTCGACACCAGCCCTCTTGGCATCGACCCTTGACACTCGAAACCTCTTTGGGTCGACTCACAGACCCCATGAGTCGACCCACAAACCTAGACATACAACTTTTGGTCGACTCACAACCCCTGTGTGTCGACTCACTAGCTATGCTGTGGCCAACCACCCTTTTGGGTCGACCTAGAGCCTCTGGGTGTCGACTCACCCCTGCCTTATGAACTGTTTGAGTCGACACAAGGGCCTTTTGTGTCGACTCATGGTCGGTACCTTTTAAATAAAGTTTTTTAAAAATTAATTCTAATACTTAGGCCCCATTTCGGCATCAGATTAAAGGATAAAATGAATTAATTTGAGTTAATGAAACACCAGAAACATATATGGGGAGAAATAAAATGGGTTAAGGGACCGTTTGGTAGTCATAGGTTATTCTTTAGCATTGTTTAATGTTTTGTGTTATTTCATTTTATCAGGTTGAGATACTTTGCATCCTTTTTGTTCAGTAGAGATTAGCTTGGACATCAGCTCAGTGGATCATGCTATTATCTTTTAGTAAAATTCTCCCATTCCCCAAAATTATTTTAAAAATAAAGGTTTTTAGTCTACTTCAAATGTTTTTAAATAAAGACTATTTTGTAAATGTTTTAAAAGAAAGTGTATTTATTTAAATACTTTTTAATGTTAGATATGAGATACTGTTCTGCAAATTCATGGCATAAAAGTTTTAAAGCATAAAAAGAACGGAGATTATACTTTTTTTATATATTATGGTGCGACTTGAGATGTGATTTCTTGGGATATAGAAAAGTCCAAAGGATAGTTTCTCTTCGGGGGTGACTTTGGCCAGCTAAGAAAAAATGCCGGTTTGATTCTGCGTTGACTTTAGTTGACTCAACGGTTTGGGGACAGCTCGGTGTGAATCCGGTGACCTTAACTGGAATCGATTAGGGAAAAGTCTCAGGTGCCAACCCGTGGTGACCCTAAGATCGATATTTGGATCCAAAGGTCAACAGACCCCTAGTATATGGCATTGCTACTTTATTTGTGCAGATTATTTCTGTTACTGAATTATTTACTCCCACTCTTGTTGAGCATGTGTCCTTTACCATATTTTTATGATATTTTTATTATACGATATGAGAACACTTGACGTCCATTTGAAAGAAAACATATGTGTTTTCAAAGGTAAATGAAAAGGGAAATATATTTTCAAATGCAAGAAAATTATTTGAGAAGAGATGAACTGAATGATTTGTGATTACCCATTTTCATATGCTGTATATATACCATGTCATGTTATGTTATCATACACTTTATTTTATCTCTATTTTTAGAACTATATTGTACTATCATGATTCCATTCACCAGTTTATACTGATGTAGCTCCATAATATTTTCAGGTAGCTTGTGGGTGGAGATCTGGCTGATGGACTGCTGTGGAGGATCCATATTCTCGACCTCTAGGACATCGCATTATGATATTATCATTTGCTTCCGCATAG
Organism: Aequorea victoria; assembly: GCA_032361285.1. Taxonomy (NCBI): domain Eukaryota; kingdom Metazoa; phylum Cnidaria; class Hydrozoa; order Leptothecata; family Aequoreidae; genus Aequorea; species Aequorea victoria. The sequence continues at coordinate 7,292 of JAUTBS010401371.1, read as the reverse complement.
TTTACATTTTCATATGACATTATGACATTATGATTATTGATGATGTTGACATCATTATGATGAGATTATTGGGCTGTTGACCCATTTATGCCATGTTTGGACATCTTTGTGGTTCTTCTTGGGCTGTTGACCCAATTATTAAGGAAAACTGATTTTTAGTATTTAAATCCATAAAATTGAATAATTAATTAGTTTATAGCTAACTAATTCTGTTTAAGGATTACTTGGCTTATTGGGCTAAGGTCCACAATCCATGGCCGATCACCATTCCCAAATTGGGGCGTAACAAAATTTGATTTTGGTTTTTGCATTCATTCGAGATGGATATTCAGCTTATTTTAATAATGAAGTCATTATGAAGGATAGTAAACATGTTATCTGTCATGGTACATTGTTGAATGATCTTTATGTGCTAAATCTTGATATTTTTTGTATCACTACATAACGAGGTGAATAACACACATGTATTACCATTTAAGAGAAAGAGTTCTTCTTTGACGAACCAAACCTATCTTTGGCACTTACGTCTGGGTCATATTAATCAAAAAAGAATTCAAAGAATGGTAGAAGATGGACCTTTGGGTTTGTTGGAAGTGGAGGCACTTCCAGTCTGTGAATCTTGTTTAGAAGGTAAGATAGCTAAAAGGTCATTCACAGCAAAAGGATATAGAGCCAAATATGTGTTGCAATTGGTTCATTCAAGTGTATTTGTACCAATGAATATCCGGGTGAGAGGTGGCTATGAGTATTTTGTCACTTTTATTGATGATTACTCTAGATACGAATAAATTTACCTGCTTCACCAAAAGTCTGAGACCTTTGAAAAATTTAAAGAGTTTAAGGCTAAGACGGAGAAGCGGATAGGTAAAAGTATCAAAACCCTACGATTTAATTGTGGCGGTGAGTACCTCTCGAGAGAGTTTAGGGACTATTTATCTGTGGAAGGGATTACATCCCAACTGTCTGCACCCGGTATGTCTCAGCAGAACGGTGTAGCATAAAGGAGAAATAGAACTCTTAAGAAAATGGTAAGGTCCATGATGAGTTATTCGAATTTATCTGATTCTTTCTAGGGTTACGCATTACAAACAATGGATTATATTCTGAATAATCACCAACAAATCAGATAAATCCGAATAACTCATTAGAAACAATGGCCTATTTTCTTGGCCCATAATCGCCAACAAATCATCTTTTGGGCCTTAATCAAGATTAGGCCTCATTAGGCTTGTTTTAACATTTTCATCTTTGGGCCTTGCTTTAATTGGGCTCAATTATATTTATTTGGCCCATATTCTAAATTCTCATAATATTTTGGGCCTTAACTCAAGCTCCCATAAGTGTTCCATCACTTGGCCTATTTTAATTTTTATGTTTTTAGCCTAGGTTAAAAATTACGCCAAAACTAGTTTCTTCGCCTTTCGTCGTTTTACTCGACTTCAATTCAATGGTTTCTAGGCCTTTGTTCATCTCTTGAGTCAAAGATTATAATCTTATTTAAGACCTACTTGAGTTTTTCTTTTAGGTCTTTTTGAATTATCAACTTAGGTTTCCAAATTAATCTTATAATTACGTTACATGTCTCGCTCCTAACTTGATTCTCAAGAAAGTTGGATTCTTAATAAAATGAAATTTGGATTCTTAAAAATTATGAGGTGTTACATTCTACCCTCCTTACACAAATTTTGTCCCAAAATTTTAACGTACCTATTTTAAAAAGATGTGGGTACTTCTGCCGTATCTCCTCCTCTCTTTGCCAAGTGACTTCTTCTACGGAATGATTGCGTCACAAAATCTTCACAAATGATATGGTTTTGGTCCTCAGTACTTGCTCTTTTTTCTCCAGCACCTTCAGTGGCTCTTCTTCATATGATAGATTTGGTCTTAGATCGATCGGCAGCACCATTAGAACATGCGAAGGATCTGGCATATATTTCTTCAACATAGACACATGAAAATTGTCATATAGCTTTGATAGCTCCGGGGGTAAGGTTAATTGATATGCCGTTCTTCCAACTCTTCTGATAATTTGGTATGGTCCAATGTAGCGAGGACTCAACTTTTTTTTCTTCCCGAATCGCATGACGCCTTACTAGAGAGATTTTTAGGAACACGTGGTCCCCCACTTCAAACTCTTCTAATCGTCGGTTGTCCGTATAATTTTTTTTCTATCTTGAGCTTTCTTTAGTCTTTCTCGAAATAACTTGATTTTGTCGGTCGTGATCTGAATTATCTTAGGTCCGAGTAATTTCTTTTGTCCTATTTCATCCCAACAGATTGGGCTTCGATATTTTCTTCCATATCAAGCTTCGTAAGGTGTCATTCCTATAGTTGATTGAAAATTATTGTTATACGCAAATTCGATCAATGAAAAATGATCCTCTCAACTACCTGGGAGGTCCAAAACACATGCTCTGAGCATGTCCTCCAAAGTTTGAATCATCCTCTCCGACTGCCCATCGGTCTAGGGGTGAAATGTTGTACTGAACTTTAAAGTAATTCCCAAAACTTCTTGTAGACTCATCCAAAACTTGGACGTGAATCGAGGATCTCGGTCTAACACCACTGATACCGGCACGCCATGTAAACGAACAATCTCGTCAATGTACAATCGCACATACTTGTCCACCGAGAAAGTTATCTTAATCGGTAGAAAATGCGCCGACTTTGTTAATCTATCGACTATCACCCAAATTGCTTCATTACCCTTAGGCGATCGTCGTAGTCCGATCACAAAGTCCATGGTGATATGCTCCCATTTCCATTCGGGTATTGGCAAAGGTTGTAACAACCTTGCCGATCTTTGATGTTCTATTTTTATTTGTTACATATCAAACATTTTGTAACAAAATCTTCCACATCTTTTTTCATTCCCTTCCACTAATAGTTCTCCTGTAAATCTCGATACATCTTTATGCTTCTCGGATGCATTGCATATATTAAACTCTAGGCTTCTTCAAGAATTTCCCTCTTTAGATCAGCGTCGTTAGGGACACATAAATGTTTCCCGTACATTAGCACTCCATCTTTCAAAATCATAAAGTCTCTATTTTCTTTCCTGATGACATTGTCCTGCAGCTTCATTAACTGAGAATCAGCCTTTTGAGCCTCTTTAATTTTATCTATCAATAGTGGTCAGAGCGTAATATTCGCGAGTAAGATTGTCTCCATCTTCATCGATAGTTTCACTCCTAATGATAGTATTTCTCGATACAAATTCGATCGTATGTATTGTATACATGCCATGCTTCCTGACGACTTCCTACTAAGTGCATCGGCGATTACATTGGCCTTTCCTGAATGACAGTTCATCTTACAATCATAGTCCTTATGTCACACCCCCTCCCCGAAGGATAATTAATCCTACTCGGAGTTGTGCGATACAACTTATCTAATCCACGATTACCATGACATAATAAAGGATGCACTCCGCATTACCCAAAAAGCATAAAACATATAACTTCTCCGAACATCATACATATATTCCACAAGGGACACTCCATCCCAAAATACAAAAAAAAGATAAGTTAAACTACGGGATACTCAATCCCATCCAATATTATAACCATAAAAACATCTGTTTGATATTACAATCCAAAAAGAGATTTATACAAAGAGATCTTATCCCTTACAAGATCCTCCTCCTAGCACTAGTGGACCAAAAATCTACCCCGAGCTGTAATCTACAATCACAAGGTTACAAGAGTGGGATTAACATTAAAATGAAACAAGATATAAACATTTCAACCATAAAGTATTTTATGGAAAAGCAACGTCACACACATAGATAAGAATAGTTTTCATGATCCTCAAACATCATACTTGAAATACATTCATCAAAGTATTTCAATAAACTCAACTTCCACGTGTTATATTTTTACAAGCATATATATATAACACAAACATCTAACTCACGCTTTACAGTGCCTAAGTAGTCGTTTAACCTCACGACCGGAAGTTCCGACAGTGCCGTTACCTCATAACATAATGCACTTTCATTTGAGTGGTGAGTATGAGGGGCCACTCATATAACACTAATGGTAAGTGCATCCTGTCCACCACTGGACCACCGCCCAACTTAGGGACTAAAATATATCAGCCACTATTGGGCTACACTCCCAATGGGGTCTTGTCCACCACTAGACCTCCACCCAACTTAGGGGCAATGCCTTTAAAGCTACTAAAACACCCATACAATGGGTAATGCCTTTAAAGCCATCAAACACCGACACAAGGGGTCCACTCAGAATGATTATCTGCTATAACTTGGCACACTCAGGCAAACATCAGACACAAGATATATATATATATATATTTTTGATCTCATCATCCATTATAAAATAGGAACACATTTGATAGAATGAATATCAATACCATTTGAGCATCCAAACATTCTATGAAAGTACCCATGAGATTATCACAAAATATGTTATCAAAACATTTAAAGTTAATCATATTTTCTACATTTCATTTTAAATAAGCCAGTCACTCTCACCTTTCACTTGAGCGCTTCACAAAAGACCTACTTGATCACGGTGCGGCGCTCTCTCGTCCATGGTTATACCTCCAGGACCTAGATTACATAATAATTCATGAACAAGAATCAACTTCATGCTTCATATGATTCCTAACATCTTACGTCTTGACCCTATGGTCTTACAAGATTCTTAGTTCCTCTTGGAATATCATATACCCTTGATTCTTAGAGGTTTCCAATCCTACCATGCTCGGTGAATTCAAAAGAAAGGACTAAACCTTTGCAATAATTCTCGGTAAAGCTTCAGAAGTTCGATATGGTCATTAGCTATGTTTTTCATGAAAAAACCTAAGGTCAAAAGTGGCCACAAAGGCTCTGAAACACCCGTCCATCTATCTCGGAGCAGTAAAAGACTATTTCCATGCTTTGAGTCGACACAAAACTGAGTTGGGTTGACTCATGTGTCTCGGGGTTGACTCAATCTTCCTTCGGGTCGACTCAGGATGCCCACAGGGGGTTTAGGTCGAGGCATGGACTAAGGTATCTTGACTCATGCGTGCTGGACTTAGGTTGGGTCGATTCACATGCGCTGGATCAAAACTTGGGTCAACACACACAGAGTCTAGGTCGACATATGGCCTTGCCTCTTAAAACAACTGAGAGTTTCACAGTTTGAGTCAACACCCACAAGGCTTGGGTCAACTCAATCTCTCGCCTATTAAAACAACCGAGAGTTTCACGGTTTGAGTCAACACCCACAAGGCTTGGGTAGACTCAAGCTCTCGCCTGCTAAAAACTACCAGGGACAAACCATTTTGAGTTGACTCACAGAAGGTCTGGGTCGACTCACAGACCCAAAAATGTTGATGCTTTTTTTTTCTGTGCATTCTCCGAATCAAGGCTCTTTTTGCAGTGAAAAACGTGATTTTTGTACATCTCTGAAGGCTCTACAATACCCACAAACTTCTCTCTTCTATAACTTATGCATCCAACACTCCAAAACTCCTTATAAAGGTCTTTCTATCAAGATTAAGAAACAAAACTCCAGATTTCACCCATAAAAATACTCAAAGATGGATAAAAGAGAAATCTACAAAATGCATGTAACTAAGAAAGTGGTTCTATTCTCCGATTAAGAGAGATATTCTATGATGTGAAATACTTGTGAGTTGAGGGTATAGTTCTTACCTCAAGAATCTCGAAAGAGAACGTCAAATGGCGGTTTACTATGCTTCTTCTTCTCATATTTTCTTCCTTTTTTCCGGTTATGGTGTAAGAACTTCACCACTCCAGAACCTTCAACATCTCACGAAATACCTTACTCACCTAATCTAAAAAACTCTCTATAACAAATGGAAAAGGGAACTCATAGAATTGGAGAAAAGAGGTGGGTTTCAATCTAGAGAGAGGGAGAATAGATTTTCTTCAATCTCTCACTTCTGCCTTGTAATGATGGAGGCACAGGAAGATGGGACAAAAAGCATGGGGCTGTCAGCCAAACCCCACTGACATGATGATTGTTTGCTAATTAAGCCCACCAAATTTTATATTAATGCATAAAATGTTCTACTCTTCTCATTTTAGTAAATTAATATAACTTGGCTTAAAATACAATTAAGCCCTTTCTTCCTTCAGAGTTTACGAATTAATTCTCATCATGTTCTAATTAATTAACCAGGCCAAAATTAATTTAATAATTACCTTTTAGGCCTTAACAACATTAATTATTCTTATAAAATTTCTTTAAAAATTACGGGACGTTACACCTTGAGTAACTCCATCTATCTACGTTGTCGTAGATTCAACTCCTTCTGAGTGAAAAAGTATTTCAAGTTCTAGTGATCCGTGTAGATTTCCATAGTCTCTCCGTACAAATAATGTCACCATAACTTTAAAGCGAACATAATAGCTACCAACTCGAGATCACGTATGGGATAGTTTCGCTCGGGAGTCTTTAACCGTCTTGACGCGTCGACGGTCATTTTTCCTTCTTGCATGAGCACACAGCCTAACCCTTGGTGTGACGCATTGGTATACACCATGAAACCTCCTTTCTCCAAAGGAATTGTCAAGACTGGTGCATTTGTTAATCTCTTCTTCAACTCCTGAAAGCTTTTATCACATTTGTCAGACCATTCGAACTTTACGTTCTTCTGAGTCAAGCGAGTTAGAGGTTTCTCTATTAAAGAAAAATCCTTCACGAACCTTCGATAATATCTAACCAAACCCAAGAAACTATGTATCTCCGTTACATTGGTTGGCCTTCCCCAATTTATGACGGCTTCTATCTTCTTTAGATCTACTCAAATCCCATCTCCGAATATGATATGCCCCAAAAATACCATATTATCTAGCCAAAATTCACACTTACTGAACTTAGCATACAACTTGTGTTCCCTCAAGGTTTGTAACGAAACTTTTAAATGTTCTACATACTCCTCCGCACTTTGAGAACATATCAGGATATCGTCTATAAATACAATCATAAACTGGTCCAAATAATCCCTAAACACTCGATTCATTAGGTCCATAAATGTAGCAGGTGTGTTGGTCAACCCAAATGGCGTCATTACAAACTCGTAATGTCCATATCGGGTTCGGAAAACAATATTGGGTACATCTAACTCTCTTACTTTTAACTGATGGTACCCTGACCTTAAATCAATCTTTGAAAATACTCTAGCCCCTTGTAATTGATCGAACATGTTATTGTAGACACCCCATTTTTGATTAAACCGAACATCGGCCGGTTCCTGTGGCCTTCCGATGATGAAAAGTGCATCAGTCATATCCAAAGGAGCTTCTGCACGTATCC
>JAUTBS010401360.1:0-10160 GCA_032361285.1 Aequorea victoria | reverse complement strand
TTACGATATGAAGTTTTTCCTTGAATCAAGCAATTTGATTTGGCTGGATTTGATCTGATGGGATTTGCAATCAACTTTAACTGTAGATTCGATGCTTGAAATAGTCGTTGTAATTTAAAAAACTTTCTAAAATGGCTCTGTTCATTCCAGCTGTTCAAATCCCCAAAATCTCATAATTGGTTTTTCCTTGATTTGATCTTTGATTCTTAGTAATCTCTTCTGAGACAATTTTAAATTATCTTCATATAAAAAGTCGATCCTCACAAAATCAAAATCGATCCTCAAATTTAGCTGTAACAGAATCAATCAAATCGCGTGATACACGCGCTGAAATCCCTGAGATCGCGCACTTGGGTCGACTCACTTGGAGTTGTGTCGACTCAAGTTCCTTAAGGCATGGAATCTGTATACAATGTGTCGACTCAAGTGAAGATAGTGTCGACTCATGCTCCGTAAGTCTTGGCTGTGTATCGACTCAACTTATGGTTGTGTCGACTCAAGATGTTCAAGCTTCGGCTTCTTTATTAGCTCTTCATTTGTGTCGACTCAACTTATCCTTGTGTCGACCCAAAAAGTGTATCATTTAGTTATTCATTATTTGTGTCGACCCATCTGAACTTTATGTCGACTCAAAGTGTGGAGCTCTCAATTGTTTTGGCAGGCCTTCATTTGTGTCGACCTAACTGCTATTTGTGCCGACCCAATCTATTTTGTGTTAACTACTCTGAAGTTTGTATCGACCCAATTTGTTGAACTCTCGGTAGTCTTATCAGGCTGTCATTTGTGTCGACTCAACTAGGGTTTGTGTCGACCCAATCTATCTTATGTCGACTCATCTGAACTTAGTGTTGACCCAACTTCTATTTGTTCAGTAATCTGTCGATCAAATTCTCTTCTGTGTCGACTTAAAGTAACTTGTGTGTCGACTCAAAAGTTGTTGAGTTCTTCTAAAATATTTTTCATCAAGTCTGAATCTTAAGTCCTATTTGGGAATGAATTAAGTGATACCTGAAAAGACTTAACAACATATTAATCATTTGATTAACCCCAATTATGGGTGTCAACCTTTCATAAACATTTAATTATTGTTTTAGACTTTATTTGTTATCATTAAAATCAATAAAGCATTTATAAAACTTTGGGGCTAACAACTCTTTATTTCCTCAAAGGGTTATGCTCTCATTGAATTGAGAGAATCAATTCAGAATTAATTCAGTAATAATACTGAATTCAATTGGCTGCAGTTGAACAGTCCCATACTGTGTATAAATTGAATGCTTTGGGTCTTCTTACAACACTCAACGAAAATCAACATCCCTTACATTCTCAGAATTCTTTCTGTTCTCTAGTTCATTGCGTTTTTCTTCTTCCTTTCTGTGAGAGTACTGCATCAGTTCCGTTCAGCAGAATAGTTGCAGGCTAGTATTACTGTAACTACAGAATTCGTTGTATCCTGGGAGACAGACGCCAGACATAACCCTCAAATACTCACTGCCTTAAGAAAACTGTGTGATACACAAGCCTTAACTCTTTGGTTTGATTTCTTAATATATGTTCATCAATTATAGCTTTTGTAATATCCTTTATTATGTATTTTTGTTCAAACCAAAATCTGTAATTCTTTTAAGATTTAATTTTTTTTCTCTTATTTTCTGATCTGGGAACCAACAATCTTAAGGCTGATTCTGTGTTCCTAGAACAACTTTTACTTTCAAAATTGTTTAAAAAGAAAAAAAACCGTTTATTTTTCTTAAACCAGTTTTTGTTTCAGAAAAATAAAAATATAAAACAGTATCTATTTGAGAAACAGTTTTATAAAAGATTGTAGTTTCTGGTTTAGTTTAAAGGATTAAAAATAGTATCTATTTCAGAAACAGTCTTATAAAAGATTGCAGCTTCTGGGATTAAAAACAGTTTCTGATTTTAATTCATTAATTGGTGTTTCATAAATAGTTGTAGAAAGATGTCGAATGAAATTGAGAACGTCAATGTAAACAATGACAATGGAAACACCGGGGTGGATGGTGTTCCTAATCCCGTAAAACTTATTGGTGTCAATCCCATGACAATGACATCAGTTGCTCGGATGTCCACGATGGTACCATTAGTTTCGGTCAGTCATGCTGAAAAACTGGAGAAATTTACTGGTGTGGATTTTAAAAGGTGGCAGCAGAAGATGTTATTTTACCTAACCACCTTGGGACTTGCAAAATACTTGGTGGAAGATGTTTCTATCATTGCTAAAAATGAACAGGACAATCTGCAAGGCCGCTGTGGATGCATGAAAACATTCAGACTTTTTATGCCAGAATTATGTTCTGAACGGCCTGCAGGATGCACTATACAATGTGTATTATCTAAAAATGACATCTAAAGAAATGTGAGAGTCCTTAGATAAAAACTACAAGACCAAGGATACTGGGTCAAAGAAATTCATAATTGGCCAGTTCTTAGACTATATGATGGTGGACTCTAAAGTTGTGGGGAGCCAAGCACAAGAGATTCAGGTTATCTTATAGGAGATCCACGCTGAAGGGATGGTTTTGAGTGAATCCTTCCAATCGGTGACTATTATTGAGAAGCTACCCCCGTCCTAAAAGGAGTTCAAGAATTACCTTAAACACAAGCGGAAGGAGACAAGTGTTGATGATCTCATCCTCAAACTCCGAATTGAGGAGGACAACTGAAAGGCTGATAGAAAGACTAGAAGTTCTTATTATACTAAGGCAAATGTGATTGAGCATAGCCAGGGATCTAGCTATAAGAAGAAGTAGACTAGAAAGAAAAAAATAGGTTGGAGGGTCAAGTTAGGACCCAAAGAAGGCATCACTAAGAAGCCAAAGTTCTAATTTGACGGAAAGTGCTTCAATTGCGATAAAGTGGGGCACCGTGCTTCAGAGTGCCACAAACCTCAAAGGAAGCCTTATAGGAAACATGCTCAGGCTAATATGATAGATGTGGAGAATCTCTCCAGAGATGTCACTGATATATATGTTTGTCTACAGTTGTGTCAGAGGTGAACCTGGTGAACTCAAATCTCGGGGAGTGGTGGGTGGAGACTGGTGCTACCCGCCACATATGCTCAGATAAGAGGATGTTCACCTCTTTTCAAGCGACTACCAAGAGTGAGAAACTATACATGGAGAACTCAACTACCTCAGTTGTTGAGGGACAGGGCAAGGTGATCCTAAAAATGACTTCAAGAAAGGAGCTGACATTGAACAATGTCCTGTTTATTCCAGACATCCGTGATAATTTAGTCTCTAGATCTCTCCTCACCAAGCATGGTTTCCGCATGGTATTTGAGACTGACAAGGTGGTGTTTAGCAAGGCTAGGGTTTATGTAGGCAAATGTTATATGCTTGAATGGTTTTTTAAGCTTAATGTAATGGGTGTAACCCCTAATGAATTTCTAAATAAAGAGAAAATTATTATTGCTTATTGTTAACTAAATGATGACCCTAGAGAGGGGGTGAATAGGATCTTTTAGAATTACATTTTTTTTAAAAAGATATTTAAAACAAATAACAACTAACAGCTAACAGGAAATATGAACAGATATACACAAGCAGGAGAATATAGATAAAGAGTTAGAGAATGACACCGCAGATTTATAGTGGTTTGGCTATTCCAGCCTACGTTCACTCCTCAAGCTCTTCTTGGAAATTTCTCCACTATCGATAAGCACTTATAGGTGTACTTCAAACTTTTTTATAAAGATACACACAACTGCGTTCTAATGCTTCTAAGCTTCTAGAACTTGTGATCTTTCCCTTTGTGTACTACACCACACACAAAGATAAGTAACGGGTGACTCACCCTTACTTGTACAGAGTTGTTGTAATAATTTTGATGTTAGAACATCAAACAAATGAACTCTCTCACAGAGTAGATATTTTACAATAAGCTCACAGACTGAAAGAACCAAAATCAGAATAATGAACAGTTGGCTGATATGACTTTCCTTCTGAAATGGCAAAATAGAATTCTCATGATCTGATGTTTTGTGACTGATATCTCTTGAATTTTCTTCAAATCAGTGTATAAGAGTATATGAGAGTGAGAGATAGATTTTTTGATTCTACTCTATTGGTTTTTTTGATTCTTTTTTCCAAATGATATGCTGCTCTTTAAATAGCTTTAGTAAATAGTCATTGCAGTCAAAGGATCATTTCGAATCACTGTATATCACGATCTGATCTTCTGTAAATCAAGCAATGTTTTCGGTTGATCTTGATCTTATATGATTTTTAATTATCCTCAAAAGTAAATTCGAACTTCAGAGTAGCCGTTGCAATTCAAAATTTCTTTCTAAAATCGCATTGTACATCACAGCTGGTCTTCGCATAAAAATCCCTGAAATCCTGTGACAGTGGTTAACTTAATTTGATTTTAAAATGTCTTGGGATCATATCCATAATTAAAAATAATCTGCATCGAGCTATTTTAATTCAAAAATATTCCAAAAATCACACTGTAAGTGAAACTGATCTTCGCGGGATTCGCGCTGTGCGATTTACTAAAATCGCACCCTTGGGTCGACTCACTTGGAGTTAGGTCGACTCAAGTTCCTTAAATCACAGATTCTTCTTGCTGTGGGTCGACTCATATAGAGGATGTGTGGACTCATGTTCCTTAGACTTCGGAGTCTTTGCTCTGTGTCAACTCATGATCAAGTTGTGTCGACTCAGAATCCTTACTCTTCGAAATCTTTGACTGTGGGTCGACTCATGATAAAGATGTGTCGACTCATTATGATGAGGCCTCGATTTCTTTCTCAGGCCTTCAGTTGGGTCGGCTCATGTGATGATTGTGTCAACTCATGATTGCCTTGATCGACTGTGCCTTATCGCGCTTGCCTTAGTTCGACTGGTGTCGTGTCTTGTGTCAGCTCACTCCTGTGTTGGGTCAACTCATGACCGACTTGGGTCGATTCATGGTCGCTGCTGAGAAAATTCCAGAGAGCTAAGTGATTTGGGTCGACTCATGATCGCTTATTGCATAAAGTATCGAGAGCTCGCATTGTTAGGTCGACTCATGGTAGTCTTTGGGTCAACTCAAATACAAAGTTTCTTCTGAAATTTTTTTATTCTTTTTCTGAGCTTATGCCTTGTTTGGTGAATGATTTAATAATTTTTTCAATCATTTAACACTTAATTTAATATCTAAAATAACTTCAACACTTGTTAAATACAAGGTCAACCCCAATCATGGGTGTTAACCGTTCACAAGTATTAAAATTATTTCAACGATTAATTTTGTCTTATAAAAAGATATAATTTAAAACTATTTGATCATTATAACTTTGTTTGTTATCATTAAAATTAAAAAATACTTTATAAAATCTTGGAGCTAACAGTTCACATGCAGAGAATTCATCTATTTTTGCATGGCTTTCAACCACTTTTTTTTTGCTCGTGCCCATATGCTTTCTGGTAGCAATCTGGCTCTTCTCCATCTGTCAACATCAAGTACTTAGTGGGTGAGTATCTTTAAAAAACCTGACACTTCCTGGTAGACATTCTCAACTGTGGCTCTGCTGGAGGGTTAGCAGGAGTTTGCTCTATCTGCTCTACTGGGTCTGTACCGTCAACTGTAGGTGTATCCTTATTAACATCTATCTCTCCCTGTGCATCTCTCCCGTCATCATCGTGCATCATATGAGGGAACACTAAACCTCAAATAATTGGATACTCTGCTTGTATAGTTGATTTCTTCTCTTTGTCAATGTCTTCAATGGTCTCATCCTCAAAGATGATGACATATGTGCTTCTGACGATCTTCTTGTCAACTGGGTCCCAAAACCTGTACTCAAATTCTTCTCTATCATATCCTAGAAATATGCACTTCTTAGTCTTCCTGTCTAGTTTTAACCTTTCATCTTTAAAAATGTATTCATCAACTTTGCACCCAAACACTTTTAGATGCTCGTAGGAAACTTCATTTCCTGCCCATACTTTGTCTGACACATCACCCTAAAGTGGAACTGATGGAGAAAGTTTGATCAGATCAATTGTTGTCCTCATCATCACCTTAAAATTACTTCGTTAGTTTTGCATGTGAAATCATACAGCAAACCCTTTCTATTATTGTTCTTTCCATCCTCTTTGCCACGCCATTCTGCCTTGGTGTCTTGGGAACAGTCATCTCATGCCTGATCTCCTTTTTTTAATAGTATTCTTAAAATGGATATTGGTACTTACCACCATTATCTATCCTGATGCATTATAAGGATCTCCCTGTCCATCTCTTTATCCTGACCTGAAACTGCTTAAAAGTAGCTAGCACAACATCTTTAGTCTTTAAAGAATAAATACAGACCTTCCGTGAGTGGTCATCAATAAAAGTGACAAAGTATCATGCACCATCCAAAGTACTAATATTCATTGGTCCATAAACATCACAATGTACTGTGTCACACCCCAATTTGAAAAAAGTGACCGGCCATGGATCATGGGCCTTGGCGTAATGAACCAAGTAAGCCTAACATACAATTAACAAACTACAACCTAATTATTATTCAATTCATATAGATTTAAACATTTAAGATCCAAAATCAACAAAAGTGGGTCCAATCACCCATAATATCTCATAAATGTTGTCTCAACGACTATATAATCAATTGTTTAATTTTCAATGCGGAAGCGATAATAAATGAATGCAAGTCCTAGAGGTCTTTATACTTGGATCCCTTGAAGCAGTCGAGTCCAGCATCAAGCTCCTTCTTTGTTTACCTGAAATGTTTTAGTTTTATAACATAAACAAAAAGCTGGTGAATGGAACATGCATAATACAATACAGTTCAAAATAGAGGATATAAAATAGTTTGTACATTAATATAATCATGGCAGCGTATATACAGTTATATCAAAAAGTTAAACATTCAACTCACTATTTCATTATCATAATCACATTTCATTATCTCAATTCATTGTCTTATTTCATCATCTCATTTCCTTTCATTTCATCATCTTATCTCATTTCATTTCATTTTATCATCTTATCTCATTTCATTTCATTTCATCATCTTATCTCATTTCATTTCATTTGGTCCCGTTATCAACGAGTCACCAAGATATTACATAGTATAATCGTAACTATATCATTACCATAGGAACAGCCTGAGCATATCAAGTATCCATTGCCACAGGAATAGCCTGAGCATATCAAGTATCCATTACCACAGGAACAGCCTGAGCATATCAAGTATCCATTGTCACAGGAACAGCCTGAGCATGTCACATAATCATTTGGTCCCGTTTCTTAACGAGTCACCAAGATATCACATAATCATTTGGTGGTCCCGTTTCTTAACGAGTCACCAAGATATCACATAATTATTTGATCTCATTTCTTAACGAGTCACCAAGATATCACATAATCATTTTGTCCCATTTCTTAATGAGCCACTAAGATATCACATAATCCAATCATTTGGTCCCATATACGGGTTACCAAGATATCTATCAGGCATTAGTCTGTATCATATATATTTCTCATCATACTCTTCATAACACATTTCATAGTACATTTCATAACACTTTTCGTAGTACTTTTCATAACACATTTCGTTACATTCTTCATGATACATTTTATAACATGTTTCATAACGCTTTTCATAATACGTTTCTTAATACATTTCATAACGTGTTTCATAATGCTTTTCATAATACTTTTCATAACATAATTCATAACATTTTTCATAACATACATCACAACATTTTTCATGATACTTTTCCTTTGGTTTCATAGGATGTCAAAGCTTATAAGACGTTTCGATAAGAACCCTTTCTTAACACTTTTCATTTATATATATTCCATAACACTTTTCATAATACTTTTTATTTGGTTTCATAACACTTTTTATTATGCTTTTCATAACAATTTTCTTAAAATATTTCATCATATATTCCATACACTTTTCATACATTTTTCCTTACACTTTTCATTACACTTTTCCTTTTACTTTTCTTTACACTTTTCCTTTCAAAGCCATTTGGAAGATATAAAATTTTATTGCAAGTATGTACAACCAATCCGTTCATCACTAAAATAGTTATACCATGATTTTAAAAAAAACCATATAGCAATATTTAAAGCATCCAAACTTTTACCTCTACTTTTCAATAAGTTTTTGGGGATATGGGAGATGTTTAATAAAAGTACGTAGCACGAAAGTCACTCACCTGATATCCAAACTAATCTCAAATGCAACAGAAGGCATCCTAAGGTTCATACGTCACCCTGATAATGTGGCACAATTTATCACAATCCAATAAAGAAAATAACTATTTATCTTTAACCAAGCGGACCCTTCTCAATCATTATAGGTTTCATTCCTAGCTTCTGGAGTTAATTAAATTATTAATTAACTTATTTCATCTTTTAAATTAATGTCAAACAGAGCTTAAGACATTAAGAATCAATTTCAGCAATTATTCAATAATTTTACGGTGGATGGGTCGACCCAAAGGGTCAATGAGTCGACCTAAGGAGTTATAGAGGGCTTTGGGTCGACACAGAAAGGCTGTGAGTCCACCCAAAGGCAATAGGTCTCAGTGAGTCGACACCAGAGGGCTGTGAGTCGACCCAAAGGGTGTTCTAGGCATCCATGAGTCGACACAAGGGGTCTTTGGGTTGACCCAAGTGGAGGAAATCTCGGCAGTGGGATTTCTGCCCGAGAGCGTCCGGACGCTGGTGTATTCCGTCAAGACGGAAAACACCAGTGTCGACTGGAACGGGCTTCTGAGGCATGTGAGTCGACCCAAAGCTCAGAACAGCCATTAATGGTTTCTAAAACTTGGATTTTTCATAGTTTTCTTCATTCCTTTCTTCTTTTTAATCATTCCTATGATGTTTATTCATGTTTTCCAAGGTTCTGGACATATTTAGTGATTGGTTTCATCACATAATCATATATAGATTCATATATATATATATATATATATATCATACAGTTATATATTTATATGTATATATATGTTACTAGTATACTATATGTATCTATCCAGGCATACTCCATTGATTACGAATCATGGTATTTTTATATTTGATTATATGCTTGATGGTTAAATCTTCAAACCGAACCTAGAGTCGAACTATATGATGATATATGTATATATATAACTACTGTGCTCGAACTATATGATGATATATGTATATATGTATCTGTCCCCCTTAAAAGAATTTTGTGCTCGAAATTAGAATACTACTTGTGAGGAACACAAGAGGATTTCTTTCATCCACCACACATTCGTTGCGCACTCTGATCACAAAACTTAAACTTAACTCTTTCACGGAACTATCACTTCTCTTTTGATTCTATGTTTGCTTTTTATTATAAGGCGTACTATTCAAGATCATTCTCTTTTCATATGTATCTAGATAAACAATTAAGGATTTTATGGTTCAACCTGAATTAATTTCCACAAAACACCACTAAGATACTTACAACCGTTCTATAAGGTTGAATATGGTATTATGTGTTCATAACGTAATGATTACTTATAAAGGTTTCCAAACATTCAAGGCTTACGAGTATCCTTAAGTCTAACGACTCTCTATGACTTATAGGGTTATTTTTCTCAATCTGATAATTTACTATGACTTCCAGTTAGAACGAACGTCGGCGCCAATGCATTTCCAATAAGATTTCAAAGCCAGTCATACAGACGTCCGAAGACAATGGTACGACACTCAAAAGTCCTACACATATTTAACTCCACTTACAATTTATGTTCATGATAGTATAGATATACTTAAAATTCACATCATGTCACGAGCATTTCACTAAAGATCAAATGCTACACAAGGTCATATACATAAGATAATGTTTCATCAAAAATTCATAACTGAAAGAACTTTACGGATCCAGACATCTACTAAGGATGATATGATGCATAACATGTTACTATGAACTTACGCTCTGATACCAAACTTATCACACCCTAATTTTGGGAATCGTGACCGGCCATGGATCATGGGTCTTGGCCCAATGAACCAAGTAAGCCTAATATGTAATTAACAACTATAAGTTAATTATTATTCAATTCACACGGATTTAGACAGTTAAGATCCAAAATTAACAAAAGTGGGTCCAACCGCCCATAATATCTCATAAATGTTGTCTCAACGACTATATAATCAATTGTTTAATTTTC